>KZ308297.1:773995-861316 GCA_000376725.2 Ladona fulva | reverse complement strand
AATATTAATATATTCTATTTGTTACATTGACAACCAGGTGGCAGTGTTTACGAATCGAATTCTCAGTAATGCAATCGTCCTGTATAGTAAACATATTTAAAAAACAATTTTAAATATAAACATCACCCGTTAAAAATGTCAGTTATTTTTAAATGTTTATATTGTAAGTACACCTATAAAATGCACCTAAAACATACGGCTAAAAGTTATCAAATTTACCACCCACGTTCCATATTTAAAACGGTACTGCATAAGAAAGCGAAAGAAAATCTCCATAATATTAATTTAAAATATCGAGATAACACATAACATGTGGACTAATTGACTCCTATCAAGTTTTCACATCGCACGTAAAAACCTAGGTAATATATAATCGCGTGGGTTCAGACCGATCAGCAGATAACTCAATAATTAGAATAAATTACGTAGGTAAATAGGGTACTGTTAACAAAAAGAAGTGAGAAATTAATTTTGCATGTGACCTTTTGTGACATTATTCAGTCAGCCAAGAAAAAATTCACAAGTCAAGATACAATTCAGTATTCGAACAAGAAACAGGTGCTTAAACTGCACCTGTGTGAGTTTAGAGACTGCGCGAAACGAATTCGTCAGTTGGAAGATAGAGTTTCGATAAATACGTGTTTCGGAAGCCAAGTTTCCGTATTCAGAGGCGCAAGAAATTCCAGTCTCTCCGTCGAATTCTCTTCGTCACACCGTTGCGTTCACGCCCATGCACCGGTCAACAATACACGGAAATTTCACGGTCAAGGGATTCACTGATAATCATTTATTCATTAAACCTTAGACTTGCATAAGGTTTCTCCGATGAGAGCATATATCTAATGCCTTTATTGCTCTCTAATTAAACTGATAATCATCTATTCATCAAACCTTAGACTTGCATAAGGTTTCTCCGATGAGAGCATATATCTAATGCCTTTATTACTCTCTAATTAAACTGGCTCCTATCAAATACCGGACGGAAATGCGTCGATTTCCGATCACAGTGCTGCCACAACCACATATTTATGCCTATCTTCGTGTATTAGATTACTACTTAAGATTATGACTATTCAGCAGAGAAACACGGTGTCAATGACGTTTAGAATCATGGGCACAGTCTTAAATTCTTGTTAAGTATGGTTCATGTAGAGGTTAAAATAAAGGAGAATCCTTCCCACGCAAACATAGGCAGATCATAATTACAATTTCTTGTGTTTCGTCTTCAGTGTATTTCTCTATAATGCAGGGACGTAAGGCAGAATTTGTCTCTGGGGTACACAGCCACGGAGTAACCACAAAATTACTGGCATTAGTTGGACAAGCAAATGTCTGCCCTAAATGTAATAGAGATGGAATTAGATTTATATTTACATGTATTCCCTGCGAGCCATCAGTAGCGTATATAAATTTAAATGTTTAATCAAATACAGTTCACCTCCCATAACCCCATTTTGGGTCTGGAGAGGGATTTAACATCCAAACCCACCCCTGGCTACGCCACTGTATAATAGACTATGTAAGTGATGATTCTATCATATTCTTTTATTACTTGAGAACATACAATTGGAAAATGTCTGCGAGATATGTCCGGTACCGTTCGAAATTACCATAAATATATTAAATAAAAAAGAAGGTTGACTCGTACAAGAGATATGTGGAAAGGGCAACTAGAGGTAAATATTCATGGTTCGACACGTAGACGAGTGTGCACGGTTATGATTTTATGATCAATATATGAGATATTCATAACAATAGTGATCGTAATACTGAAAGTGCACATTTACATTCACGTAACATGAGAGCCGCCTTTCGACGTGTGGCAGAGAAAAAAGTGCATTTCTCGAAGAGTAAACTGAAGAAACCAATCGTCAGCTCCAACGTGCTAATTTCTCCACAGTAAACTCATTCGAATTCTAAAAATCGCTCCAAATCACAATCATAGCGAAATATGAGTTTTCATGAAATTTCGACCCGGTAGAATCCGACGCAACCGTCTCCAATGTGAAGTAATTGAAAAACCAAGGCGCGTAGTTTTAAATACAAATCCTTTGAACGCGAAAAGAAAAAAAATAATCTGAATCTTTTAAGACCTCGACGAACCGTCGACGAAATCAACTTTCCCTTACTTTTGAATCAAAACGGGGACTGCTTTGAGAGACGGAGAAGACTCGAATCTCGTTCGAAGCTCAATTTAATTGATTTCCAAGTTCAATTGAGTTGATTTCCAAGTTCAATTGAGTTGCAGTCAACGGCGCGTGATGGGAATAGGCAACGATCAGTTGCTTATTGAATCGCAGACGTATGGAATTCCTTCATCTGCGCCACTTTTCACGGCAAAAGAAGAGAAATAGAAATTCGCACATTATTGAATCCACGGATGGGAAGCATATTTCACTGGATTAATAGCTTTATCTTTGACAGTAGTGATCTTGATTTTTCTAAGCAAGAAATTACAGGGAAAGTTAGGACTATCGGTACATTGGTAAATAGCTTACTGATGTGTATCATGAAGATATTACGTAGATAGAATAATGTAAATAAGTGGAATTAACAATTCATGTATTAATAATCGATATATCGTATCCATATGTAAATGTACTGTATGCATCAGATATTGCATGCATATAAAACCCGGTTCTTGGGCGTATGGATTGTGGTATAGTATAAATTAAATTGGTAGTTCTAATGATTTACTTATTCTGTTATGACATACCACTAATTAAAGTCCGAAACCATGGACATTATATGAATACTTTCCGCTTAAAATCCATAAAAACGACTGATTTAAGATTGAACGTATCAAATTATCTTCTATACAAGCAAGACTACCTTATTTCTTGCTCCTTGGCAGTTCTGATAGCTATATTTTTATTACAAACCCCCTTATATTAACATATCTATCATTAAATTGAATCAGAAGATTAGAGGTCTTCGAGATGTGGGTATGGCGTAGAATGTAAAAAAGCAAAATGGGTGTATAGAAAAACAAACGCAGAGGTACTAATAGTAGAGATGATCGGGGAGGAGGTGGTTTTAATAGAAGTAATTATGCGTCGTCAGAGGAAATGCGTGGGTCAAATATTGAGAGGTGAGTGAATGCTGAATAATGTGATTGAAAGTAGAATGCAACGGAAAAAACAAGGAAAGACAATATATGTTAAATGATTTAATGGGTAGGGGAGGGTTACCAGAAAACGAAGGATATGGCACTAAATAGAGAGCCTGTAGAGTCATCTGGTTTGAATCTCATTCCTCAACCATCAGCTACAAAAAGATTTGGAGAGGGGGTTGAGGCGACTAGACAAAATGAGGAGTGAGGTATTTTGTCATAGCTTTCCTCACTGAGAGAGAGAATGCTATAGGCGGAAATCCACGTAAGTGAAGCAGAATCACTCTACAATTAACAATATTCGTAAATTTCAGAAAGGAGAAACGATAATAAATTTCATTATTCAGCATTGACCATACCTCAGTAGCTTTCATATTATCACAGCCATGAACAAACCTGAGACAAAATTTAATTAAAGATACATTTTTCTCTATCCGGTACCAAAAGACAAATGAAAAATATTCCACCCATCTAGACATAGTAGCAGGACCTAATTTAATATTATATAAATTTCATGGAGGAGGCCGTCACTTTGTGGAATTTTGACATCACTCAGTTTTTTTTATATTGTGGATAAGTAAAAATTATATATCTTTGCTGTTAAAAACTGTGTTTTCATTCAACTGTTCCTCTTATAAACGTATAATTTTCTAATATACCCGATTCTCGATAATGAAACAATTACACTTTATTAAATGAACTGCGAGTTCCGCTAAGGCTGACTTTGTTAATCATTCGCTGTTAATTGATAGATAGTCGAGTTCGCAACCATCTCAGACGCTTGAATTCTGCCGAAGACAGTTAACGTGTTCAGCGATTAGTGTCGGCATTCGGGAAGAGCGGTTGTGCTCAGCGTTTATGTAGAACTCTTGTATTATTCACATCGTTATTCTGCTCGTCTCTTTGTTCGCGATTAGCGTGAAAACTATAGAACGCGGGCGAGGCTGCGGGCAACAGCTAGTCGTATTCAAGGCTATTTCTTGGGCGCGTCGTCACCTGCAGATGAAATATGACCGTGGCGCGTGTTTCTCCAAACAAATGTAGGGTGAAATTGAAAGAGGCCGTGGCGGAAATTGCTTCGGCGGCCTTAAGAAGGCATTCTATTATGCGACAATTTCGGAGAAACGACGGTGAAGATCACACACGATCGCTGCACGAATACCGTTCGGAAGTGATATTCCTAGAGTAAGGATTTCGACAGTGTTAACTTTTATCTTCAAGGAAATATGCGACACAACCCGCCTAGGTTTTTAGGTATCTACGTATGTAAAGAAAAGCACATGTTATTAGACATTTATCGTGGGGTTTTATCCATAAACATTTAAATGAGGAGTTTTTCCACACAACACAAATCTTTGTATTTTTATATGTATCGATACCTAGTTATTTGTATTATTTTTTATTGATCAACTTGTCTGTCTGTTTGTATTTACAACTTGTATTTACTGTTTGTAGCACTATTCCTGTACCTATTTTTTCCAGAATGTTTAGAAATTTTGATTTATTTTTCTAGATTTAATTTAATTTTAGTCAATTATTTTTGGTTATAAACATCTCCAGAGATTAGGTGGAAGATAGGTCATTTAGGCTTAATCTCACCGTAAGAGTAAATAACAGTAATAATAATGTCTGAAATCGTTTTAGAAGGCCGATGAAATTTCATCATACTTCAAAATAATTTTAAATTTTACTTATTTGGATTGATTAATTTTTCTATTTAATTCTTCCTTGATCAAAAACTTAAACAACATGTTCCCATCAATATGTTAAGTGTTACTTACAGAAGATGTTTGAAATATTTAAGATTAAAGCAGCGAATTTTATGTGGTAGCGCGAGTTTTAACAAGGGCATCGAACCGGAACCAAACCGAAAACTTAAACCGTAAAAAACCGTTATTTTTGTCGGAATGAAACCGAATCGAAAAAATGGAATTCCTGAACTCGAACCAAAACCGAAAAACGTTATTTATTACTCCATATAATTCTAGAGATACCCTGGGGCAGGGAAAGAGGGGGCCACAAGGCTTCATCTGCCACAAGCTAAATAAACAACAAGTCATGTGAAGTCCGATATAGTTCCCAAAAATACCATTTTACTCACGTTAGTTTGAAGGAAGGTTTATTAAATATGTTTAACTAACTATTACTAATTTCGATTCTTAATTTTTGCGCAATGAGGTATAAATTTAAAAAATTAGAATTAACAAAACATAGTTTCAGTAGGATATGATATTACAATGGTCGAAGCGAAAATCCGGTTCGAACCGGTTTAACATTGGCGGTAGGAGCGAAGCCGGAACTGAACCTATATC
This sequence comes from Ladona fulva, assembly GCA_000376725.2. NCBI lineage: Eukaryota > Metazoa > Arthropoda > Insecta > Odonata > Libellulidae > Ladona > Ladona fulva. The sequence goes on along the minus strand of KZ308297.1, from coordinate 855,892 downwards.
CTTTTTCTCGTATAACCTGTGCGAAAACCCGAGGGAAATATATTCCGGCTCGATACCCTAGTTTTAACTCATACCAAGTAGGAAAAATTTTATGAGATAAAGTCGACGGAACCTGGAGCGAATATATTTTCCCTGGGGGGAGCGACGTCGAGTCTCTTCGTATTAATATTCCGTGTGGGATTCTCCTAACAGTAGAACATGATGTAACGCAAATTGATTAATAGAGAGACTTTCAAAACTGAATGGAGACACGTATATTATTTATATAAAATGAAATAAGACTTCCAACGATACAAAATGCAAGATTGAATGGTGAAAGGAAATCTGAAATCCGCTTCTCCCTCTAACCCCATTAATATATAATTCGAACAATGACAGAAATAGTAATAATGTCAATAGGAAAACTAAAACCAGTGGATAAAAATGTGTAGTCGATCCCTTAAAAGAAATGTTACTTCAACTAGGAGCTCTGCCGTTTTCTAGTCTATAGAAGTTTCTCTAATCTATAGAACGGATCGAGATATCTAGGATTCTACATTTTATATTAGAAAAAATAAAATATTGCTTACTAAAAATCACTTTTGGTATAGACAAATTCTACGGAGATTTACATATAATCTTATAAATAAAAAAGGTTTCAGACGCAGAGGTACTAATAGTAGAGATGATCGGGGAGGAGGCGGTTTTAATAGAAGTAATTATGCGACGTCAGAGGAAATGCGTGGGTCAAATATTGAGAGGTGAGTGAATGCTGAATAATGTGATTGAAAGTAGAATGCAACGGAAAAAACAAGGAAAGACAATATATGTTAAATGATTTAATGGGTAGNTACATATAATCTTATAAATAAAAATATATTAAAATATCTGAGCAGTAAAAACAGTTTTTTATATTAAATACACAAAACTCCATAACGACAGATTTACTTAAGCACTAAATAAGATAATGACGACCCTAATATCTTATTGAGTGGTTAAGTAAAGCTGTCATTATGAAGTTTTGTGACTCTCTCTACCACAAAGTTAAACCTCAACTCATTAGCTGAATAAGTATACATTTCCCCGCTTCGCCCCATCCCTGGGGCGGCATGGGTTAGGTACTTTATAAGTCATTCATCTTGGCAGAGTTCAAGGACTACTTTTTCGCCTTGGCTATCGACACCATCACAGGAGTTGTGGGTCTGCTTTTTACACCTCTCGCATTCAGCCTTCAATTGACTGAGAATAATATTCCCCTGAATGTAAACACCCAGCATCATCTCCACCATCATCGCTGGAATCATCGTCTTCGTTTTTTCATTTCTTAACTCTTTTGTTATTGTTATTTGTTTTCTTCTCTAATGTGTTTATTGATCATTTCCCATGCTCTGCTATTTTCACTCTAGAGGTATTTACTCTTGAACTGTTTTTTTGAGCTTTCTCTTTTTTCATCCCCTTCTTTCTTTTTCTTCTCTTCCTATTCCTTATTTATCAAAGTCTGAATGGCAAGGTTCATTAATCAGTTGATCATTCTTGTACGTCGTTTTTCCACAATAATGTATAAAAACATTATGGTGATGCCCCTTTCTTCCCCTGCGCCGTTCCGCTTCCATTGTCGAATTTAGGTTATCGAATAACCGATGAAAGACTAATTTAACTGTACAACTTTGTACAACCGTAAAAGCTTCGAGAAAGAATAATTCAACCGCACAAGTAGCATAAAATCTCTTTAATAACCGTTTTATTCAAATAAAATATAGTTTATAAGCTATCAATAACTGTATTACACCAACCTTTGCTGGAAAATCGCCAATTCTTGTAACAAAATCAAACAAAGACAAAGAAAGTCGTTCGTCTAACGTAAGGGCTCACACAGAATGGCTAGAAGAGGATTCAACAGTTTGGAGAGGATTTCTCCAGTAATTGCACCTACTGCTGCTAATTTGCAAACCGATACAGAGGTGAACAATGGCCCTATTCCGTTGCGCCCCATTACCCCGTTCCAACCCGGGATACCCTATTAACCACCCACCCCATGCTTGGATGGATTTATTTGTTATTCATTCTCCCTGTTCTTTCCCTATCCTTCCTTTTTAACACTTTTCCTTCAAATGCTACTCCTATTAACTAATTTTATTCCTATATATGATCAATAAATCTGGCTTTTTTTTCTCTATTATACTTATCAGATGTCTTTATTAACCCACGTCCTTTAGCATCTCAACATTATATTTCCTTTCCATCCAATTAAATTTAATATCCTTCTCCAAATCCTCATTCCTGCCACTTCTACGCGGGCCCGCTCTTAATCTTCCTTAAAGTCCGATGTTCCCCGCCATGGGCGAAGAGAAGGCTTCGCAAAATTTTAAATTTATGTATTTCAAATCCATATATTTGCTTCCAAGAGGATTTCTCTAACTCAAGCTACCAACTACTGCCAGTGTACCGATAAAGCAAACAAGAAGTAATTTATTTATTTATTTCCCAATGCTCCCACAAAAATCCATTGCCTGGATAATTACAAAAGTAGGTTTTAAACAATAACTACGGACGAACAAAAATAACAATTCCCTAACCGAAAAAAGTCCGACTAACCGGGATTCGAACCCGCGTCCTTGGAGCAGTACCACGTTAACTACTCCACTATCGCGGCCGTTAATGGATAATTTAAACGATCAACTAATTCTGTTTACTTATATCGATGAAAACAAAAAGCTGCATTAAAAGGAAAGAGATGTGTGGCGGGGAAAGCACGACCCTGAAAATTAAGCAATCTAAATATCGTAGTAAACAATAAAACATGATAAAAATGTACAATGATGGATTGCAGCCAATTTATTGGTCAATAGCTATTTCCACGTTCTCTCCACTTCCGTGTCCACAGCAAACCGCAATCCTCTTTCGCGTTCATCTTTTCTCTCGGCATTTTTTCCTTTCCTTTTTATTGCTGTGTTAGTTTTTTTAGTAAAAGCTGTTTGGTCTACTGACTGGTTTGTAGTGCTCATTATTGGTTTTCTCTTTTTTGTTTGTTTGTGCAAAAGAATTTATATTAGTTTCTACGTACTACAGTATTCCTGATTGTTAGTTTTACACTTTCAATATGTCCATCGTGTTTCTGACTCGCTGCCACAACTATCATTGTTAAACTTTTAGCCCCTTCAGTTCCCTTTCGTGGGCCATCCTTACATCGCCCTATTTTCTTTGACATATTTCATAGAGTTTTTATTTAATATGAGTTTTTGAAAAAAATCGTGGCTATACACACAAAGAAGTTACATTATTATATCTTCTTGCATCTCAGAAATATTTGTTCGACGTACATATTTTCTCCGCTGATATGCACCATTGTTTTCAATTTGACGGTTTTCATTATATTGATTGTATCTATAAATAAATTTGGAAGTGGATAGATTGCGTATTCTGTCATAATAGACTTATAATACAATTTACATTGTGCTTCATCGTGCTTGACAGGGGCGTTTTCCAGGACCCGATATTTGATGCCGAGATTAATTCATTATCCTACTGGAAGACGCTCGGAATTCCAAAGGAGATTAATGGTCAGAGGATGATATTATTTTTTCCTACTAATATTATGGCTAAAATTTTAAAATTACTAAGTTTTTATTTATTTTGATTTCATTTTTATAGTTCATAAAACTTTCTTTAATACATTTAATGATGAGCAATTCGAAATGTGTCCAATATCAATCAAGCCATCTACAGGTTACTAAAATGTTATGATAGACATACAAATGACACCATCATGCTTGGGTGAACCAGGTGTATACGATAACATATATTTTTGAAATAAGCTAAATTAAGCTCCGTCACGATTGATGGGGGAGTTTACTGGCTGTAATTATAAAACTACAGCATCTAAAAGAAGAAGTGAGAGAGCAAGAACAAATTCGTTAACAGCAGAGGGAAATATATCCGTACAGGAATTTTTGACGAGAGGTACTGCAAATATTTATGTTAACACATGTGTCTCTTTTTTAAATAAAAAAGGAAAAGTGAAACAGAGAAACAAAGATTGAATTATATAATCATAAACGACGATGAAAAAAATATAAAATAGAGCATGTCACAATTTAAGCATTTAAATGAAATAATTAATAAAAAGGTCTATATATGGGAATTATTAGAGTATATTCATTTAAAAGAAGCAGCATGTGAAAGACAGTATCTGGGAAAAATTGAAAAGATAGACCATAATGAAAGCCTGGCTTTAGTACGAAAAAAACGTTTTTCCGGGTTTTTACGATGAAAAAGAGATTTCATTGTGTAGAAATCCGAGAAATAAGGCATTCTTTGAGTAAACCAAAACTAATTTCTTTTGAAAAGACGATGAATTATTAGTATATTTCCCTCAGGGTTATCGTGTGGAAGACGTTTTCTTTGATAAAATGAAAGGTCTGGCAATCGGAAACAGTGGAAACAAAGAATACTAACGAAATAGCTTAACAAAAGGCTGATTTTACATTTGATAACCGTTGCTGTGACCGGTGATGGCCATTTCACTCTATACTTTTCGAACCAAAAACACCGCCTCCTTTGCATTCTCCACATTAAAAGTAGGACATTCCATCCAAATGATGGATTGCTTGCTTTTGTAATGTTTACGTAAATTCGTGAAACGGATGAAAGTTACGCATATTTACCCAAACGAATAAATAAACATTTTTATATATGTTGTGGCGCGCACAAGCACTTCCGCCCAATTTACTCTATCACATTAATTCCATATTTCTCTACATATGTCATTAACTTTTTGAGTTATTTACATTTGTTTTGCGTCCCTGTTTCCGTGACAACTCTTGCTCAAAATAAATCCGTCCAATAACAGCTCTGTAGAATCAGAGTAGATGTATTTACGTAGCTCGCATAGATGATTTCTTAAATCTCTAAGATAAACGAAGTGGAAAATATCGTACTGATGGCTTGACGTTAACGATTGGCTTATCCTCGACTTGTGGAATTAAAGATTTCACCGAAGCCTTCTTTACTGCGACATACACGTATCTTGAGGAATGGAATTTTTCGTAGCTTCCTTATGGAAAGGATGAAAATGTATCTACCAATTATTTTAGTATAATTCCCACTAATATATTGTTTAATTAAAATAGACTTTAAATAATTTTCACTTTGGATCCGGTATTTTAATGGTTTGTTAGAGTTAAAGTGAAGATTAAAAAGTGAATACGGCTGTTGATGAATCGTAATATATGAAAAATGTTTTCATTACGACGCAAAAACTGCAAATTAAAGGATAAGTGGAATTTAGCGAGCAGCAAAAGATGCTCAGCGCCCAATGCGATGGATCGATGCAAATTTTGGTGCAAATGAGAAAAAATGGCCGACGTAGACTGCGGCCGTAAATCAACAGTCAAATGGCACAGCAATCGCTCATCCGATTTTCTCTTTCACCTCCATCTTTAGGAATCGTCCGATCCGAAGCAGGTTTCGTGTCACGATTCGGAACATTTCCGGCAAATATTACGTGCAATCTCTTTTTGATGGATTCAGTTAAAACATCAGTCTGGCAACATCGCGAGGTCGTAACTGTCGAACATTAAGAAGATGGAGTCTAGTTCTGTATTTCACATTGAATGTTTGTTTGCGTGCATGTGCGTACGTTTGTTATCACTCGGTAACGTTCGCCTAAAACTTCAGCACCTTTTAAAACTCTTTTTTGTAAAATATTTGCCCTAATGTTTGAAAAATCATTAAACGTCGTCACTATGCAAAACAAAAGAATTTTTATTCACAGATTTAACATGGGATTCTTTTAATAGTCACGGGTTCACCTGTACGCCGTGTTTTATTTTCCATACAAATAATGATCGACTTCTCAGTTTGCAGCTTTACTTTACTTGAGGGAATTAAATTGATATATATTAACCGAAAAACTCTAGTCATAAGCTCTGTGATACGAGAATCCCGTAAAAAATCTTATTCTTGTGACGAAATTAGTTTTCCCAAGAAATAATGGACTTGAAAAAGTCTGACGGGACCGGGAAACGAACCCTGGTCTCTTACTTGCCGGTCCCGTCAGACTTTTTTCAAGTCCATTCTTCTTTGGGATTTTTCCTGGGTGCGCACCATCTTGCGCAAAATCACCCTTACCCGTTTTCCTGAAATTAGTTTTGTTTTGCTTTCTAAAGGAAGATTAGTAAAATTTGACCTTTAGAATTCATACCTAAGCTTTAGACCAAACTTTTACGTACAAATATTTTCATTTTCTTTCTGATATTCAACAGGATTTTACAGCCCGGAATTAATAATGAGAATTTCTTCACGTGGAAACAGTTTCCAGTAAAGAACTGATTTGAATGATTTTGGGTTTATTGGGCTGTAGACAAAAATATGGTCATCTAATTCTGGGTTTATTTGTCACAGATGAGTAAGTCAAGTTGAATAGGAGTTTTTAGATTAATATACAATGACTCGTTATAAAGTTATCGTTAAAGTTATTAGCTATACTACTAGGTAATCGTTACAACTACTGACCCAATGAAATCTATCTTAACTATCGAATTGGTGAGAAACTACGTTGAGCCAGTCATTACATATAATTAGCTAAATTTAATATCTGTTTTTTAATATGTTACTCATTTGTTGTAGATGAAGGCATAGCTCATCGCTGCTTATCTTGCTAATAGTAACGTAATCACCAAGAATATACGTGACAAAGATGATATCACTGAAATTTTTATTTTATTTTATCTGGTAGTACCCTCACAAACATCCATTCATGATAGGAGAGGCGTGAACCATAACAATAGAATAGTCTCTAACCAGAAAAATCCGGTTAGCCGGGGCTAGAACCCGAGGCCTCTGGTTAGGAGCGCTAGCATGCCGCGGTCGGTAAATAGAAATTAGTTTATTTTTTTAAATTAATCTTGGTAAGCGATATTTGGTGGAATTACATCTTCACAATAACAGAAATTGATGATATTTGTACTATTCCACAACGGTTTTAATATAGCACGACGGGGTTTCGACGTATTCATGTCTCAGAAACTAAAAACTCAGTTTTAAACTGAGTTTTTAGTTTCTGAGCCACCTGATGATGACATGAATACGTCGAAACCCCGTCGTGCTATATTAAAACCGTTGTGGAATAGTACAAATATCATCAATTTGTGTTATTGTGGAGTTTATTTTTTGTTCGTGGTTTTGGTGCTTGGTGTTGATAAGTTTACTTCATGGACTTTACCACCCTTCCTCCCTTCTTTCCACCAATCTCTTCACAGCCACTTATTATTCCTCTCCTCTTACGCAGTCTAGCCTTTGCTTTCTTTTCATCTATACTTGTACATGTACCCTGCAGCATCCTTTCGGTGTGTGACAGGAGTTCTTTCTTCCCTTCCCCGCTTCCCTTCCACTGTCTCTTTTATTCCGGGTGCTAATAAATAATCTCCTCTCAGGATGTGGCCAATCCAATTCTTCTTCCTAATTTTAATCATTTCTATCATTACCCTTTTCACACTTTCTCTTTTTAACACCTCATTTCTTAATTAATCCTTCCAACTCACACTTTCCATCTTTCTTCTTATCCACATCTCCATGGCTAATAGTCATTTTTTGTCTTCTTTCTTGATTGGCCAAGTTTTTGATCCATTTAATGCTATAATTCATAAATAACTTCTGGATAATCTCTTCTTTTGCCATCGATATCCATCTTCTTATCTCCGTTGAACATTACTCATCCTGTATTATCACACTTCCTACAAACTCAGATCTCTCAAATACTTGCTAAACGAAGAAAATCCCACTCTTACTAGAAGAAATGTTGTTTTACAGTAGTAGATAATTCAGCAATTTTGCCACTATATACAGCAACTTTTTGCTTTTAAGCGACTTATTCTTTCTCAGCGGACTCTCGTACTCTATTTAAGGAAATTGAAATTAGTAATTGATGTAAGGGATTATGAATGCATGGAAGTTGCGATTTTTATGCCTGCTTGGAATTCCACTGTCTTCATTACAAATCTTTGACTTCTATGTGTAAAGGAAATGTGATGATCAATCTCTTTCAAGTGATGAAATTCTTTTGATATTTTTCTTATTCCTAGTCTTTCCTGTTTCTATGTGTTTTTATTCTTATAATACCGATTGCTTCTTTTGTAAACGTACTTTCTCTGAATTCATCAATCATTCGCAGCATAGCTAGTAATCTCCTTTCTTTCAAGGATTCGCAACCTGCGTCTGTGAGCATTTTTCTAATCCTTCAAACCATACATTTCATTGGTGCGTTTAGCCATTGTAATTCTTTCCACATTTTAGAGGAGAACAATTTTATTAGTACGTTTGCCATTAAAGTAGTTGTAGTAGCATAGTTAAAAGTGCTTCCTCAGCTACAGTCACTCAGCACGTATGAGCCCCCTCCAGGAATCGAGCTTGAGACCGTTTTCAAAGGCGGACGCGCTGCCCACTTGGTTCCCCAGAAGTCTGTCAATTGGCTGTCCCCTTTGGCAAAAAAATTTGCCACCGAGATTGGTTTTGCTGCAATCAAATCGCTCTTATCGACGCCATAACGCGCAGATACTTGAGTTAGCGCCGTTTTTAGTGGATATTCCACAAGATCACTAATTTCCCACAAAAGTTACCGCGACAAATGATTCATGATATGGACAGAAGTAAAAGTATGCTTCACTCCTAATACGCATCAGTACAAGTACGAATGTATTTATTAATACCGCATCGTCACACTTCAAATGCACATAAATTGGGAAGGATGATGTGCGGGGGCTGCATGTGTTTGATTCGGGAATCGCCAAATGAGGTGCAAATGTCTTTAGTTCGAAGAGGAGCGTAAATTCACGACAGGTAGGAGTGTAGGGTATCAAAGTTCAGAGCACTCGACATTTGGCATCATTTCCCAATTACGCGACCACTCGGGGAATTTGGCTGCGTATCGAGTACAGAAAATCGAGTTGCCTGTACACTAGTGAAAAATGTCTCCACACTCAGGGGCGAAGATGAGTTAAAGCGGAGATAAGGGTGTTTCGGTAAGATTATTTCAATGTTGAAACCTGAATACGCAACGTTTTTTCACGATATTTATGTAGGAAGAGAGGTTCGTTATAGATAGTTTGAATCTATTCAAATGCACTGTAATCCACCTTCCAGTGAGTTGCAGGGGGTGTGAATACCGACCGTTCGAGTTACGTCTTTAGCTTATTGTTGTCGCGTATCGTTCGCGGAAAGAATGAGTCCCTGATACGACTTGTCTCGCATCTATTTTCCTGATTTTACGCTCGAATCTGCCGAATTAGCAAGAGGGTCGCATAATACCGATTACTTCTTTCGCAAACGTACTTTCTCTGAATTTATCAAGCAATCGCAGCATAGCTACTAATCTCCTTTCTTTCAAGGATTCCCAACCTGTGTCTGTGAGCATTTTTTTAATCCTTCAAACCATACATTTCATTGGTGCGTGTAGTCATTTGTTGTGATGGGGCATGTTGTTTAAATTGCGTTGCCCAAATTCACTGAATGGCGTTGCATTTAAAAAATATCATTTAAAAAATGAAAAAATTAAACCTTGAAGTTAAAGTTATAACATTTATATTACCTCTTTTTTGAATTACATAATTATGAAAATCTCATTATAAGTTGCTTAATTTTAAAAAGTATATTTTAGAGAACTCAAGTATCCGAGTGCGCGGGTATTTTGTAAATCGTTGCTCAACAATCCGAGGAGTTGAATACACAAGTATATTGTAATATAATCAATAGAAGCCGCATTCACTATGTGAATCATCCATATCTGGAAGAAATAAAACACTTCGTAAAAACCCCAAAAGGTTTAATAACAAACGACCGGTTTCAGCACCTTAGAGTCATCATCAGGGTGATGGTTCCAACTCATGATAATGATTCTCAGGTGTTGAAACCGGTCGTTTGTTATTAAACTCAGTAGGATTTTTACAAAGTGTTTTATTTCATTCAAACGAGTATTTTGGATTCCAGACAGAAGAGCGTTGTATATTGTGTGGTCTGTACTTAAACGCGATAGTTCATCAGAAGAGGCAGAGATGACTGAATATAAAAGCGTGCATACGGTCGCCTTGTTGAATGGTAGCGGATGTTGGATGATGCGTGTGAGTAAACTGATGGAAAGAACAGCTACGTGACCTGTATGAGAGGAGTGTTTTGTGAGTGTTTGACTTTTTAAAGAGTAGACGGAATCAGAATTGATAAAATGGCGTATGAGGAGAATGATAATGTTTCTAAAGGGCGATGGAAACCGAGAAAAGGGTGGCTGAATGGGGTGAATAATACAATGAAGATACGCATCTAGGTAAGAAGAAAAAGGAATGTATGAATAGATTAATGGACGTAGCGGAATATATGCGCACCGATAGGAAAATAAGGAGATTGTGAGTAACCGAGACAAATAACGTGCTTACCCTAAAAGGGAACAGCGTGAGTTATATGTATGTAAATTAATTTAACTCGCTACTCCAGATTTAATCAATTTTATTTATCACTCTTTCTATTCCTCAACTGACAGCCGAATTCCGTCTGAAATCTCAACGATGTATTCGCGAATTAGAGAAGGTCTAGTGAAAGTCGTTTCTTGACAATTGCTACGATGTGTAGGTAATATATGGCCTTTAACTTCGCGATAGTTGGCGTTACCAAGTCGATTCGTAGCATGTGAATCGCTATGAGAGGAAATAGGGACATGGGTTCTCTTTTTCTTTTATTTAGTTACTATGCCTTCGCACTTGATGGACAATCAACAACAATCTGGATAGGTGAAAATATGTCGATATTCATATAATATTTTTTATTTCTATTTTTCATATAATATTTTTCTTTATTCACATTATATTCATTTAATTTGTCTTATCTACGCACTTAGAACTTTTATTGCAATATTGGTACTAACCTCTTTTGGAACTTTCGTATTTGTATATCATGATGTTCTTTTCTGATTTTGACAATAATTTATTTCAATCTGTTATATCTTGTTATGAAACAATGTATATGTACCATTTTCTTTACTTTTCATATGTTATTTAATGTCTTTTCCTTAAATTTTAGTTAGCTGTCAGTAGATTTCGCAGGTTTTGCACTCTCCCCTTACTGTGGGTGTTTTCCTGCTGTGGTGTATTTTTCCTAAGTTCTAACTTGGGTTTTTAAACCAACAAATTAGTTTTCTTCTTTGTCCTCTTTTCAACTTCATATGACGAAGGGTTAGATGTAAGAAGAGACTTGATAGTCTCAATCTTGCCCTAATAAAATTGCATTATTATTATTATTCATTCAGTAGGGCCGAAATATCTTTAGAAAAGTTGAAGCTACTGTAGGACAGAAAATAAAGCTTGACAGTATATTCTAGAAGGAAACAGAAAATGTTTTGTGAGATGAAATTATTCCGTATCAAATCATATTGATTCTATTTACGAAGGTGATTTTTGGTGTTACTAATCACCCTTTCCTATGGACATAAATTTTTTATAACAAAGAAGACTGTGCATACTGTCTAAGCATCGCGAAGCAACTTTAAAAGGCCTTTGACCCACGCAAGAACTAAAAATGCTGTTTGAGAACTAATAATTATTTCCTTCCCAAGTTTTATTCGAGCGGGAGCCAAATAGACTGCCAGCTATGCCCAACCCCAGACCCTCTAATGTGTGTGGGGCAAATCATTTTCATTTACCTCCTCTCAGGAAATACACCACCAATATTAACCATTGTTCTCGATTTGCAATTTCGCCTCCGTTGGTGATTTTCCATGAAAAGTTCTTTGCCGCCTCTGTAAAAGTTTATTTCAGTTTTTGAGACGACGGATAAAATTTATGGGCTCCCGAGGAGGGCCAAATGAAGGTCATGAATTTCATCGAGAGTAGGAGGGGGTGTTCGAAAACTTTCCGATAGAGGGCCAATTGTTATTCCAAAGCTATTTCCATATCTCATTATCACGCTCGTCAAACCTACTTTTTCTTAATTAACACCGACAACAATACTGAGCAATAATATCGCAGTTTCGTATTAGTTGCAAACTATTCCTACCGAGCTTAGCATAATTATGTATCTTTCCATACTTGGCGTTTAAATAATTTGTTGCTTTTCATACTTCTTTCCCGTGACGATCAATGCCCTTGTTGGAGTGGTGCCAATATTTGCCGACTCAATCCTCTATAATTCATAAGTAAAAAGAAACCAACATAAAAGTTCAAAATGAAAACAAGAAGAATAAAATCTATACTCGAGAAAATAGATTCAACGCATTTAATCCCACTCTCGTTAACATTTTCTTTACTTGTGCAATTTCTTTATTATCAGCCAATTTTCACTTTCATTTAAGCTAAGAATTACTGTCGCCCTGATTACATCTACATCTACATACGCACCCTGTAATACACCATTCGGCGTGTGGCGGGAGGTGCTTTATGACTCTACTGGCCTAATCGATTGTTTTCGGGTAAAAAAAGAATTCTTGAAACGACTATTTCTTGCTCCTATTTCTCTTATTTTTCTCTCTGGACGGTCTATGTAACAGAAAGGATGCATAACATCGGCTACATCTTCTAAAAACGTACTTTTTCTGAATGTATAAAGTAAGTTAAGCCTTTGTTTAAATCTCTTATCTCCTAGAAAATGCCACCCTGCATCCTGAAATATCTGAGACAGTTAAAAGTTACTCATGACTAAAATTTATGCGAAAAAGTCCAATGCTCGCTAATACATAACCTCACAATTTAACAGAAATAACATGAATCGCTTTGAGAGAATCTGCCGTGATCGAAAGCTATAGTATAACTATATGTGGTGTCGAAACGTTTTGGAGCGGTGGTTTAGGCGACTACGCAAAATGAGGAGTGAGGTAATTTGCCATTGCTTTCCTCACTGAGACGGAATACCATAAGCGGAATAAGTCAACGTTTGTGAAGCACAATGACTCTACGAGTAACGATTTTCATAGCATTCAAAAAGAAGAGACCTTAATCAATGTCATTGTTCAGCATTACCCATACCTCAGTAGCTTTCATATTATCACAGCCATGAACAAAACTGAGACATAAGTAAATGATAGATATGATAGAATTCTCTCTATCCTTTACTAAAAGACAAATGAAAAATATTCCATTCATCAGGACATGACTATATAGTATGACCGTGAAATAAAAATGGAGCGGAGCAATGCATTTGGATATCCGATGGCGCGAACATCTCACAGTGAGATGTAAAAGTGTCCCACCCACAATTCCGGGAAAAGGGAACCATCGAATTTGATTAGCGGTGAATTGTGGCCGCGATAAATAACGCGGAAATACGCAAATGAGATGCTTTCGCAACAATGAGTCGGAAGACACGTGGCGACGGAAGGATGATGACGACGTTTTCGTGTTTTGTATTTTCCAAAAATGATTCGCCTGTCGACGGCTCAGATTCGGAAATGATTGGGTGAATTGAACGCAGCTCTTTGGCCGAAACATTCGCGAAATATTTGCAAAATCCGAAAGTTCGAGTTTGCCCACATCTGCTTGACTAGAAGCTTCCATTTCGGACTGGTAACCGATATTAGGACTCATTTCCTAATAGAACATTTTGACTGAAAGTGATTCGTGCTTTAAGAACATTTAATAACTCAAATTCCCTCCAATTTTTCACTTGAAAAATGGTATTCCTTTCGCGAAATAATTGCCACTCTCAATTAGCTGTTTTCAGTTGACTGTCGTGATTAAAACAGACGACGGTCGTCGAGCGCTAATCCACGTACGGACACGTTTCCTTTCTTCGCTCGCTTTATCTTACCTTTTCGCCCGCTTGCACACCTTACACATGAACTACCGTCGTTTTCACTCCATCGCCTCCTCCTTCAACGCCATTTATCCTTCCAAATAATCAATATGGAAACATTTTCTTATCCTACACTTGCAGGATTTGAAATGAAATAGTCGAAGCGTAGCTCGAATATTTATCGTATCGCCAAAAAATACTTCATACCTTAAATGTAATTATGAACCGTACTCAAGGACCATAAGCATACTTGTTGAAGTCGCTGCGCACCAATCTTAGTTCATTTAGTAGTTATTTGCTGAAGGGACCATTGTTGGAAGCTATGAAAGAGGGTAAACCGGGAAAGTAACCAATGTTGCGTACAAGATTGGTAATGCAAAGTATTATGGAGGAAGTAACACACTGTTCTGCAGTGCATTACTACACTAACGAATTATCGTATCAATTCGTTCATATCAGAGAGTTTTAGACTAAGCGGTAGACCCTTTTAGATCATCGATAGACTTTTTACATTCCAAAAACCCCAATGTGCATACGTGAACAGTGACCTGCTCTGACTCTCATGCACATATATTTTTAGTTTTCACGTCGCCGATAAGAAATGAGTCCACGGTGTACGCCATGCTAAAACTCTCTATTGTGCCCAAATGGTCCCTGTTTTGAATACTTGAGGGCCTTTTTCAGGTTCTCCAATCGCTGATTGGCCACTGTGTTTCAGATATACCTTAAAACGACTCCCTATATTGCGTATTCTGCAGGAATATATACGGCCTTCCTAATCATTAGGGAGGAGGATCCCCCTTAAGGGAACACAAGGAAAAGGGTGGAAGGTAACTTGACACAGGAATATTCCCAAGGAGAAACGGATCTCATTTCCGTCACCTTTTGTGGCCGGCGCCCCTATGAGGTCGCGGCTGTGTACGATGCTGCTTAATAAGACGATCCACTCGCCACTGCCCAAAAAATCTCCCAAACGGCAAGTCTAATTGGTCTGGCACGAAAGCTCAATTGGTCAGAGCTGTCTCCTGAAAATTGGAAGACCGTGGTTCGAGTCCCGGTCCTGCAAGACATTTTTCATATCCCTTTCTCCATTGGGAATATTAAAGAGTTTTGGCACTGCGTACACCGTAGGTTCAACAACCGTTATATTGAAACGTCCATACGATATACCGGGCACCGTAGATCAAGAGTTTCAGCAAACCGTCAACCAACAACGTCAACAACAACAACCCGAAGGAAGCGGGTGTTGACATTTTTCCCTGTTGCCTTCACCACCTCTTCTTGTACCTCCCTCCATCTTTTCTCATAGGGATTAGTCCCTATAATTTGTCTAAGCAAGATGATATCGTGGAGAATCGCAACATTTCTTGCTTCGCCATATTGGACACCTTCCGTCGACGTGGGAACTCCAAAATTAAACGTGCCCGTGAGGCTGACCTGGACAACGTAGAATTTTGCGCATGCGCACTGAGACATTTAGAATACATCGGTTAACCGATAAGCCCCTTCTAAAACTCTCTATTCCTAGGCGCACATACGTTATGTGCAAAGTTACCTATCACTTTATTCTTCAATATTTTTAGATATTGAGTTTCATCCAGTTCGATAAGGTGTTAATTACATGATCTTTTCGTCCCTCATTTCACCACGACACCACCTACTCATCGGTGATATCATCTCTATTAACCTCTCAATGGTTTCTTCAGATCCAGAAAATTGGACGGTCGCGTCATTATAAGACAATGAAAAAGGCAGCGCGACTGGGATTGGAGTGTCCGTGTTGTTCGGTCGGACTCCGTTGCACTACCGAAAAATCCATCACTTTCCCAGTAGCAGGTGAAAGAAACTGTTTCTTCAGATTCCATATTCTAAAACCTTAGACATCGACGTGGCATGAGAGACTTGATAGTTTGGCGTCCTTTTCCTAGTTATTTTCCTAACTTTATGTCAAAAATCGGCCGAAAAAGTTGACCGCCATTTTGTTGCGTAAAATAAGCAAAGACCCATCCTTGAGCGCAAATAATATGATGAATCAAAAGATAAGTAATCATTCTATAATGCTATATTGTCTTTTTTCCTAGTAGTTTCCTTCAGCAGCGTCTACATTGCAATGAACCTGAATGTTTCCCCAAACAATTCCAGAATATCCTTTTCTGTGAAAATTAGCTAAGTTTATCTTTCTAACACGTAAAAATGACAAAAATTAACCATGGAAGGAAAACGTACAACATTTCATAATAACTATGTGAGTTTTCAAGTACCTAACTCCAAAAAAAAACATTTTTGGCCTCTTGGCCAGCTTTTTTCGAACCTAACCTACTGTGGGACGTAACATAAGGGATGATAACTGCATTCATAAGACAATCACTAAACGACAACATTTCTGATTTGATTATCTCGCTGGAAAACTACTACATCTGAACAGCACTTCCTATATCCTATACTTCCTCCAAATATCCTCCGATTCAAAGTATGATATCTTTTCTATTGAGAAAATGGGTAACAGAGAAGCCCAGATTCAAATACTCACTCAAATTCAAATACTCAAATTTAGAGTACAGCTGATGTTGTCCTAAGAAATGGATACCGGTTATAATGATGATCTTATCGGTGGAATGTACCCTAAATTCTCAAGTATAACGCGCGCGTTATACATGTTTTTTTGCAAAATTTTCGAAGTTATTTGATGCGCGTTATACACAAGGTGAACGATTGCTATAGGTTTAGTATAGGTTTACGACTTTGTATAGGTTTAACACATGGTGATAATGTAATTATTTCTCGGATTTGATTTTTTCTTTACTGGAAGTGAAATTAATACAATAGCTACTACAATATGTTACTTTTTCGTCCCTTGCGTAATTGCTTTGGATTCCCCTCTGCCTTATTGAAAAATGAGAATTTCAATAGTTCCGAGAATATGAATTTCAGTAGTCAATTTTCCGCGGGTGTCCTGCGAGTAATATATGAGTGCACGTTATACTTGAAATTTTGGAGACATGCGGATAACAGCCAAAGGTTGACCTGCGCGTTATGCATGAGTGGGCGTTATACTTGGGAATTTAGGGTAATAGTCAAGCTGAATTCGATGGCTAAAATGACTGTACTTGGAAGTGTATTAACACTAAACTTTTTAATGGTAGTAAAATTCGCAAGGTTAGGTGAATAATATGAGTAAAATGGGTATGGTTTGGAATGGATCACATAAGTAGTACTTGTCGTACGTTCAGAAGGGACAGCTTCACCAACGTCAGCTCACAACCGAGTAATGATTCGTTAATGATTTAACGTTGGTCGGATACCCCTGCACTCCCTGTCATATAACATGATGCTCCGCCCAGCATTCTTTGACCTTTCGGAGTAAAAATCGATTCGTAAAAAGACTTGCACAAGCCGCATCAGTAGTCACTACGGGGAAATAACATTTGTAATAATTTCTATGTAAAGGGAATTGGGGAAGATTCGCATAAGTTAGGAATAGTCCTAAAAGTTTATTTCTCGGATGGAAATGGAAGAGTGATTGCGCCTACCTTAGTGTCCGGTAGTGAAACTTGGGTGTGTTAAGAGAAGCATATTAATGAAATTGTTACAGCTAAAATGGATGGATACGTGGAGTAAGTGTGGTAAAAACAGGAGAGATAGAGTAAGTAATAAATGAATGTGGACTAAAAGAAAGGATGCGTGACTAATGTATGAAAGGGGTTGACGTATGGAAAGGATGGAAGGAAGCAGAATGACAAAGGTGAGGCATGATGAGTGTGACAGGTGCTGAAGGGAGAGGAAAACCGAGAAAAAGGTGGTTGAATCCGGATAATGAGATGCTGAAGAGAGGAGATGAAAGTAAAATAAAAAGGAATGCATGACGAGATATATAGATGTGCCTGAAGGGGAAGATTATGCAAGGATAAGAAAGTATAGAGGCGTGTTGTAAATTGGGAAGGCAAACTAGGAGCTTACGGGTGAAGGGAATAGAGAGAATTTTAATAAAATTTCGCGAATTTCTATTAAACTGAAGGAGATTCTTCTTCCTAAATTTGAGCGTTTGATATCTACCTTCTATATATTAGTTATGGTTTTATTTCTTATACTTCCTATTCAACCCGCTGATAAGTTCTTATTTAAAGAAAAATGAAAAAAATGTAATTTCCACTTTTTTTGTCAGACGACCGGTTTCTTTTTACACCGTCAAGTGAAAGTATAGGGAAAATACGCTTTTATATAGGTGAGGAGATGGGTTGAAAAAGAAGACTCCGTCCAAGGAAAGCAGCCATCAAAGCTCCTTTTCCGCGAAACTTCTCCATAGATAGCGTAAGATGAAGAAGCTAGATGTCTTGGCAGTAAAGCTAATGTCAGTAATGTTAATCCCAACAAATGAAATCACCAATTAATTCTAAGAAAGTACATTGTGCATCTTTATTTTTTTTATCTAATGATGGACTCAGCCGAAACCGGTCGTTCCAATCACCCGGAATTTAATTCGTATTCCATTTAACTTATCGTAACTTCGTTCCACGAAGTGGAATTGGAAGCCTGGATACATCGTTAAATTATATCGATATATTGTATCGTTTTATCAATAGATTAAATCGCTTTAGATTTATATACCGTTAAATTATATCGATATATATCGATGTATTGTATCGTTATATCGATTACATTGCTTTAGATTGATATACCGTTAAATTAGAACGATATACCGATGGGTATCGATAGGCTGTATCGTTTATCTCTTTTCAAAGATTCCTAAAATCTCCTCTATTCACGCAATATCACATAAATTACTTTTACTCGCCATCACGAGTGACTTCTCAGCAGCGCGATTAATTGCAACTTCTCCCGAACACTCACTACAATTTCCTCGGAACTTTTTTCCTCGCGCCTTAAATTTCACTACTCCGATCTTTCATTCTGTCAGGCGCAGCTTGTGCCTTTGAAACGTTTACCTAAAAATCCATTATCGTGGTTTTTTCTGTGCGAGCGAAGAAAATTGACCGCAGGTATTCTTGCCTTGGGTTCCATCCCTTCTAATCTCTCATTTAAATATTCAAGGGACGAGCGCCAGCAGGGTTCTTCCCTGAGCGTAAATGGATTTCGGCGGAATGAAATTTCACTTCCATTTCAATCGGCCATTATTCGATTATGCCTTCGCTTCGCTTTCTAAAATCTTCCGCAGAAATTGCTAAATATCGCCTATCGGCCATCATGATTTTGCGGCAAACATAAAATACAATGAGTGCGCAGTCGTTTGAAAAAGACTGTTTTCTCCCCTTGCGGAGACACGGCGAAGCTGAAAATCCTGTGCGAGGTCCTCGAACCGATGGATCGTTTTTGCCCATTGCGATGCAGAGCCGTGGTTCGGCTGGCTTTCTGTATTTGCCCAAGTGCTTCGATTAAAAAGGGATGAGAGAGAGTTGAGGAAAACGAAGTTAAAGGAAGTCCCATCCTCTGAGGCACATTGAGCATTCTGAAATTAAATATTGTATCCCTTTAGTAGAATATAAACGATACAATACGGACGTCTTTATGGGACTCTTTAATCCCATCTTCCGTTTAACCCTTGTCTGAATTTTATACTAATACGAATTTATAACAAGATGTAAGATACTGAACTACAATACATATAGATTTTAAGCAACTTCAGTGAAAAAAAACTAAAGCAAGGATAGAAAAAAATGGTTTTGTGGCGAAAAAACTGATTTTTACAGAAAAATATTTCCACTTCAGGCAAACACCCACAAGGAAAACTGGAGGGTAAGAAAACTGCGAAAGTTGTAGGAAACAGTAAAAGAAAGGTTTAATTAGATTTCAATCTTACATTACATAAACAATTACAAATTAATCTTATTTCCTGGTTGTAGCTACTTCCTAAAATATTTGGTGTTTCGATTAAATTTTAAAATTCTTCCCATCCCTTTCTGCAGTCTAATATTTGGCAATCACTCCATAGGCTATTTATTTCCCTCTTCTCTAGCGATTCCCACCCGAGAACTTTTAACATTTCTTATACGCTATCCGTTTTCCCTTACCTAAAAGTTCTGTGTACCTGATGATTTAGCTTTGGTTTGAAACTGGAAGTTGATTAAAGTTAATGTGGAATTTTTCATAGAATTTTTTTCATGTAGGAAAAAGTATAGAAAAAGTAACCGACTACGGAATATTTTTTTATTTTTACCATACGAATCTGTTATTAAAAAAATTTTATCGCTTATATAGTTCGAAATTCGAAATAAATTTCACTCTCGTATATTACGAAGCACACCAATGGCTTTAGTGACGGCAAACTAATGTGCAGTGGCACATCGGTAGAGAAGCACTGCTTTATAACATGTTCAAGCGTCAGTACCAATACGTTTTGTAAGTTGGTTTATTAACAAATTGAGAAAGCTTGTATCGAATAGGATGTCTAAATGGAATAATTAAGAAGGCCTATGAATGTCACATCAAATATATCTTTTCATAATGGAGTATTATGATATGTAATTTCCAATTCATTCCTGATGGGCCTCTATTTTTATAATATCTGGTCCACTATTATATACTGCATTGAAAGCGACTCTCGAAAGATCTGCGACTGCAAGAGATAAGATCTCCGCAGGAGTTGCCTGGCCACACATTCTCTATAAGTTCCACATTAAACCTTTTCCCCCAATACTTGAATCCAATAGTCTATTTTTACTTTTTTTATCTATTAATTGCACCTCATTGATCGTATTTTCATCAAATCTCATGAGTCTTGCCCCCATTCTTCTCATCTATCACTATCTACTACAAATACTTAAATTCTTTGTCGAAACTTCAGTCGTTATCACCTAATAATTCTAAATATATGGCGGACGTACGCTAGTTGATGATAATAGCACTAGCAATTTATATAACAATTTATATATCCATGATGTATATAATCAATACGATTCGACCTGACTTGGCGGAGCGCCATTTAATAAATGAAAGCAGGACTTCGTATTTTCCAGGGAAAAAAATAATATTCGACCGGCCTTGCAGCCATCTTCATGTCAAATGAAGAAGACTTCAAGCCATCTTCTGCCTTGAAGCGTCTTCATGTCAAATGGAGATGGATTCAAGGCAGAAGATGGATGTAAGGCCACAACCGGTCCAATATTAAAATTTTTTGAGGAAAGTCCAGCTTTCGTTTATTAACCACTTTCGCAACGAACCCGAGATATCTCGTAGAATAGAATGGTTTAAAATCTAGTCACACCCGAAATAACTCGTATTTAGGATTTTCTGCTTTTGGCCTCTTTTTACATTCAAAAAGATATCTCAGTTAAGCCGTCGAGCGTGTTGAACTTGTCTCGCAGACTTAATTTTGTCTCTATTCTATTAGTACGTCTCTATTGTTTTACCAAACGTGAATATAGGTACCGTAAAAGAGGTTAAAATTTAAGGAAATAAAAATGTTAAATATAGTATTAAATAATATTAATATAAAATATTAGATGTTATTAAATTAAATTAACACTGAATCAGGGGGGGGGGAAGGCATTTCCTCCATTCTTAGGTGAGTATAAGAGCACAAATTAAAAAGTATGCTTTTCTCCAAGTCCAACTTAACTGCGCAGTTGAATACTTGAAAAGAAATAAGGAAATAAACCATCGAATAAAAACGGAACAGTTCAATTGTATATTTACGCAGCTCAGAAGCGAGTTTTTGGTCTGGACGAGTCTACCCTCACATGACGGCATACAGGAAGGGGAGTTCAATGAGCCGATAGACCAATGGCATATACCTTCCCCTCTTGCTCTCCTCTACCACAGAGAATTTTCTCTAAATCCGTTGACGTCCTTAAGAGACATAAGCTTTTAATTTCACCGTATTTATGGTGTGGAACCCAACATTTGCGGCAGGGGCCTTGAATAATTAAGTTTTATGAAAGAAGAATCGAGGAATTCGGATTTAAAAGCTATTCAGAAGCTTAGCAAAATACCCAAGTACCATAAATAGGATTACCATATATACTGATGGTAAGAAACCGGGACTTATCAAATTCTGAAGCAAGTAAAACCAGTTCATTGTCGTAAAATTTAATCTCTAAACTATTCTAAGAAGCAAGTGTGTGCAGCGTCACTTCTTCATGAAAACTAGCTCGTAAATGATTACCTACTGTTATTGAAATCTCCGTTTCTTATATTACATCCTTTATCAGAATTTTTCCATCAAACCGGAACACGAGAAAAATTAACCGGGACCGTATGTTATAACCGGGACGGTCCTGGTCAACACTGGACCTGTGGTGAGACCAACCATATTAATAATCAGCAAAGAAAAGTTTGGTACGGTATAACAAGACAAATCACTTCGAAGCAGACAGGTCAGATAGAGAAGATGTGAATCGCCTTCGGAGTTAAGGCAGCATGCGGCCTTTGGGGACGTTTCATGCAACCATTTCGTTACTTCTTGAAAGAACATCCCTTATTAAACAATGTTTAATATTTAGCCTCATTTACTATCTCAAGTGGTAATAAAATAGAAGATATTCGTACTAAATTTACTGATCGATTGACTTTGATTTCATTCGTACAGTTTTGATGTTAACCTTTATTTGGTTGAAGGCATTATGCTCCTAAAAGCGCGGTCTAATGGTCGTATATTCGGCCTAGTGGTTTCCACGGAATGACACAACCAGCCTTACGATGAAAAAAGGGTTGTTTACTATTTAGATTATAATTCAGGTTCATTTTGACGACATTCTTGATCATAAATAAGCATATACGAGGGCTTCCGGATTGCCAAATATGCAACGCGTTCGACTTCGGTGAAAGCGGTCCCGGGTTCGATTCCCGGTGGGGGCCTACGTGCGAAATGACCTAAGCTGTCGAAGCACTTTTAACGATATTACTACTACTATATAAGCATATACGATACGTAAATATCCAATTAATTTTAAGGATTAGGATATAGGTAAGGTCACTCTGTACAATCTTCAGCCCAAGGGCTGGTTTTAACCTCATCCCCTCCACCATCAGCTACGAAAAGCTTTGGAGAGAGTGCTGAGGTGACTAGGCAAATGAGGCGTGAGGTAGTTTGCCCTCGCTTTCCTCACTGAGACAGAATACTACTATATAAGCGGATCCAGTCCGCTTAAGTAAAGCACAATGACTCATCGAGTAACACTTTTCATGGCATCCAAAAAGAAGAGACCTTAATTAATGTCATTATTCAGCATCACTCATACCTCCGTAGCTTTCATATTATCACAGCCATGAACATGACTGAGACAAAAGTAAATGAAGGGTACAATTTCCTCAATGATGTACCAAAAGACAAATGCAAAATATTCCATTCATCAGGATATAGTGATTGGACCATGGGTATGGTATATGAACAATATAAATTATACTATAGTATATATTTTTAACATCCGTTTAATCATTGCTATTTTAGATGCACATCAAGACGTGCAAAGTTCCTTAGCTATACCTTTGTATGTACTTGTGATTCCTATGGGAGTTTCCTTTCCATCGCTTTGTAAGCTGGTTTTCCCTGTGAGAACTTCTGGTGGGGGCGCCTTCCACAAGTGGGGACACTACCCGCCGTGCTTACAAAGTATCCCGTCAACGATTTGAAATTGACTCCGCGTGTGGTTTAGTGGTTAGAAAATCTGCCGGGAAAGTACTCGGTTAGCGCTCCAATCACATCGATGTTTTCGCTTTGGTTCATCCTCGGAATTCATCTACAACATTCGGTCCGATCGAAGAAAACGCAGTCACAGATGTGGAAAATAATGAAACCTTTTTTAGCGAGGCGTTTTCACAGCGCAATGAGAAGTTTCAGAAACTTGAAAACATTTAATTAAAGCACAACAGAAGACTTTGAGCACTGAATGTTACTTATGTATGTGTTTCGTAAGTCAATAGCCCATTGGCCTAACTTCGGAAGTCGTTTTCAGTTGATTTTTCCCTCTCCTCAGGCGAACTGATCGCAAACTTCAGGAGAGAGAGTTGAGCAGAGATGCTGAGAGAAATGATTCGCGATTTAGACTGTCGCTGAGTCGCTTGCGAGTAAAGTTTTTCGGATAAAGTGGTCCCGGGATCGATTACTAGGAGTATGATGTTACTTGGCCATGTTTAAAATCAGCTTCTTCATTTCAGGAGATATCTACTCGTTAGTGGCCTATGTTATAAATAATGAGAAATTTACCGTCTTTTTCTTAATGTAGTATTGACGTGTTAGATAAGAAAATTAAAAGCATAAACTTCGTAAAAATATTGTAAATATGTAAAAAGTAATTGCTCGAAAATCCTTTAATAAATGTAAGAAATGATGTTGCGTTTTCGCAGCTTTGACCGAAGCGTTGAAACTATGGGAGATAAAAGTGCTTTTCTTAAGAAAAACATAAAGGAAGACTTTCAATAGATATTATTCTTATAAGAGATATCGATACAAAACAGCAAATTTTAATTCTGTAGTAAAATATATACCTTCCGGTTGACTCACGAAACAGAAAATTTGACAAATTTAAAAATTTATTACAGAAATATAATAATTGTTATTAATAATATTTTTAAATTTAAAATTAATAGAAGACTTCTACTACGACATAAAAACCAAAATCAATCGAAAGTTTATATCTAAAATAACAATTTCACATTCAAAAATTATGTTGCGTTTTCGCGATTAATTAAAAAATATTAGTTAAAAATATCATTAGTTAAAAAAATGTAATGACTTTAGATTGTTAGTGTGTCCATGATGTAGTTTCACATAATACAGGAATTTCACATGTAATATAATTTCAAAATCTCTCATGTACTTTAAGTTATACAGAAATCAAGCACGTTATACTAAGAATACTTAAATTATGAACAATATAACGCAATATGATATTGGATATGCGTACAAAAGTCATTGAAATAAAAACAAAGTTGACATAAGAATGAAAAGGTACTACAAAGGGCGACAAATTGGCTAAATCGTCAAATTGTTTTAATTGAAGAAGGAATGATCAATAATTCGATGGTGATAATAATGATTAATAACTCAAAAAATGGAAAGAGGAATTTAAATGATGAAAGGGAAAGAGATTTAGTTTACCCGTTGTTTATTTACCGTTAACCCTTACCTCATACATCTATTTAGACACTTAAGTAATGAAAATCGTTGGATTAAAAAAGAGGGCGCAGGGAAAGGGCGGGTCAAACTGGTTTAATTGAAAAAGCCCCAAAACGCTCTTCTGAGAAGGGGAAGACAAAACGCCGAAGCTCCACCTAATGTAACATATCCGAAAAAATAGAAAAATCCTCAATACAAACAAGTTTTTCGAGAAAAGCCTTACATGTATATGACATCCGTATAAGATACACATGTGAAAGAATCATGTATAAGAATATCAGGTATGTCACCTACTTAAATATAACGTGTACGCAGAGATGATAAATATACGAAAACCAAGCTTACGTCTAGTATTCAATACCCCATTTACTGAGTTAAGTCTATAAATTACCCATTTTGTAATATCTCTAATGGGATCCGGAAAACACCCTTTTCCAGTGATTGGTTTATAATTTTCTTTTGATGTACTCTATTTTATATATTATTTTTATCATAAAGTACACAACAAATGAACAAGTACACAATTGTTATTGTAAATAATTGAAATACGCATTGTTAGAATATTTATAAAGTTTTGGAATAGCGTTTCCGTCGGACAAAATAAGACATTTGAATTTTACTTAAAGATTTAAAGATTAAAATTAAAGATTTTATATATATTTCGTAAGATGGACCAAAATGCCATTTGTTCTATGCTTTATACATCTGTGTTATGTGTAAATAATCTATTAATTTGTAAATGAATAAATCGCTTAGTAATTGTCCGTTTTAAATGTTTCATAATGTAATTGTCTACGAGACAAACCCAACTACGCTGCCACGTTTACTCCAAATCATTACTATGAATATCTCAGAACCTACGAATGGTGATCCAAAACCAAATATTGTATCTGGTCAACCCAAACATGGTAGTCGATTGATTAGAGAAGAGTACTGGTGGCGAACAAATTTCGAAACGAACACTTTCGCGAAAGATTTTTATGTTCGGATAACGAACACCTCACTGAAAAAAAATCTTGGAGAAGCGACGCCGGAGTTTCTAAAACACTGTTTTTTTATCAGGAGAGACAAATGAGGGCCAATTACCTCATGAAAGATCGTTCGAAAAAGTTGGAAAAGGCTGGAACAACGCGTTGGAAAGACACCCATAACAGATTAAGGTCAAATTGCTTGCAGATTTTCACGAGGACAATTAATCACTTCCGAAGATTGCTGAGGAAGGCAGATAAGCAATTGACATTCATTTCCGCAGACAAAATAAACGAGGTTGTTAAACATATACAAGTTTTATTGTTGCTATATATAAATAATCCTAAGAAATTATAAAAGTTAGAATCATTTTTTGGGTCTCCCGAATGATTCTCTGTTTAGCATGAAATTCTGTTGAAAGCGATGATTGCCTAACAAACAATTCTGGGCTCAAACAGGTCGCTCGTTCGTTCTCTGGTTTGTTCGTTTGTTCGTTTGTTCGTTCGTTCGTTCGTTCGTTTGTTCGTTCGTTTGTTCGTTCATTCGTTCGTTTGTTCGTTCGTTCGTTTGTTCGTTCGTTTGTTCGTTCGTTCGTTCATTCATTTGTTCGTTCGTTCGTTTGTTCGTTCGTTTGTTCGTTCGTTCGTTCATTCATTTGTTCGTTCGTTTGTTCACCGATCACCCGTACGTTCATAATTTGCACAGGTAACGTTTACTACGTTCAAAACATACGCAACATTATCAGCTCACAATAGTAAATTCAGCCCGAAGCATAAATACACGCGGGGAATAGCGGGCGAAGGAAATAATCTGAAAGGAGCAAGCCGTGAGTTTACACAGCACGAAACTCTCTGAAACTGCGAGGGAAGATAAGCAGCAGACTACAACTACTGCTTTGTCTTCTGCCATCACCACGGGCAGTCTAAAAAGTCTCTCGAGAACTCTCCCTCAGGCGCCCACGCCGCCATTTTCTTGTTAAATTTATTTATTTCTCGTCTGAAGGCAGGTCCTCGTCACTGCTTCATCCGTAACCTTCTCCTCCTCAGTCCAAAGTGCGCATTTATCGTCTTCACTTCCCGGATTTCTTGTTGATAATATCTCCTTGGTTGTCCACTTCCTTCTGACCTTACGAGGTATGAACATATTAGTCATTACATTGAAAATTTACGCTGTCGTGGAGAATCACTGAGCAGAAAATGCTCCCTTGGACTACTAATGTCTACGGTCTACGAAATAATTCACGAACTTTTTATGTCACGCAGATTTTCATAAATCGTTCGTTGTGTCCGCCATTTCTTTCTGGAATTCCCTTCCAATAACGATCCGTGAGAGACAAACAATAAATAAGTTTAAATTCCTTTTGTTTCAATATGTTTCTAATCAATGTTTTTGAATATTGGGTGATGTATGAATAATGAACATTTTTATTATTGTTCCTTTCTTTCTCTAAATTTTATATTCTAATATCGTTTCATAATTGAGCAAATAAAAAATATTATAAAGTTCTAAAGCTATGAGCTAATAAAATTACAGAAATGACGTAGGTCAGATCCTGAAAAAAATTTAGTGCTGTAAGCGGTGCAAATGTAGGAACACATAGAATAAAGCGAGATAAGAAACCATGTTCATATTTTACAATACCGTAGCAAAAATGTTTCTTAGAGCTGCACCCATAGTCTACTTAGTAACCCTTACTAGCAAACTTAGAAAAGAAGCAACTTAGTTCCAAAATCGTATTCACATACATTTTCAAGGCTCTACTGAGCACTACCTAGCTACTTTGTCACTCGAAAACAATCTATGGATAGGACTGTTTGATACGGAAGATAAACAGCAGTAAGAAAGAAGTAAGCACAAGATATACATCATATGAGAGGCAGAGCCGCGCCTAACCTATCTGCCGCCCGGGTGTTAACATAATATGTCGCCCCCAAAAATTAAATACCATACGTTTCTTGATTTGCAGGTAAAAATTAGTTTTTAAAACTTTGAAATACCATTGTTTCCCAGCTTAAAATGGTCGCAAAACATCGGTAAGAATCAATTATGCATTCCGTATGCTAGCATAGTAAATTGTCATCGTGAATTAATTGTTCACATTACTTTCGAGTATCATTATAATCGCAATGCACATAATTTAAAGTGATATGATTTGTAATCTATTTTTCGCAATAAATATGAACGTTCCTAATAAAAATTGTATTGCAGCATAAGTAATCACGCATTAAGGGAATGGAGGCAAATAAGAAATACAGAATAACATTTAACTTAAAATATTAAATTTCGAGATCTCAATTGCGTGTTCTTGTGCAATATCGTCAAAAGCAATTCCACCGGAAAGCAAAAGTCACCGGAATTCTCGATGAAACTCGCAAAGCTACTTGCAAATTAGGAAAGATTCCGATCAAATCTCTATAAAATATATTCCAAAACCTAAGGAGGATTTATTTTTGGTTCCACAAAATATTTAATGAATTCCAGTTCTTCGATTAAATCTACTGCACTAATATTCCCGTCTTAAGTTATTCGTAATTCTTTCCTCTTAATGATGTCCAATCTTTGATCATAATATTTTCTAGATAAGTCGTTTGTATCATACAGAAAGCAATAAATAATGTTATTGTAATAGTAATAATGATTGGTTACGCTTCTGTACCCGCTCTTTAGATCGCGCCGCCCTGGTGAGATGCACCCATAGGACGGCATCTGGTGATAGGAATGCATTAAGGAAAGTGAAGGCTGCAGAAACGGTTTATATCATAAAAAGACGCAAACCAAAATAATCAATCTGATTCAGAGATAAGAGAAATTTGTATCAATGAGAAAAAACATGCGATAAAAATGAACAATGAGAGGTCACCGTTACAACTGTAAATACACCGTAGCAAGAAATGTAATACCTAGGAAAAGATGGGTATCGTAATAGGCAAAAAAATGCCATAGAGCGAAGAGAAAGAAGAAATCACTCAAATAGACTCATGTCTCAGTTCAAAAGTTCAACTTTCCCTTCTTTCCATTGCAGTTGTCTCCTTTCAAAACTTCGACGTACGATTCCTCAGTCCAACCGACCCTTTCTCCGCATCCATACTTTTTCTCTTCTCAACTTATAACCTTCAATGCCGTCGAGCAGGGTATTGCAAATCTCTCCTTAATTTCCATCAGATTTGTATTATTGATGGACGGAAGAGTTTGCAAACATTGAAAGGTTTGTTTTTCCGTCGTCTTTTTTACGTCCTCTGTGCAAATTCTAAGCGTCGTTCAATTTCATTCTTTTTTCTCCCGCAGTAGCTCTTGATACGGGTAAAATGGAAGAAACATTGAAAAATGTCACAAAACACTTCAAAAGATAAATGTCGATTTTTCGTTTCGCTCCCTTGAAGCGTTGATGTGCGATTTATATAGAACCTAACCCCCCGCAGTTTCTGCTATCCCATCTTGATGGATATTTTTTGAATGAATGAATTTTGATGAATAGAATTTGTTTTATTTTTCTTCTGGTGCTGGTTATAAAAAGGCATTAATATATTTTGTATAATTATTTATATGATATCTTTAATATATTTTGTATATAGTTATTTTATATGATACCTTTCATTAGTGGCGCATCGAAGAGGGGGAGGTTCAGGGTTAACACCCCCCCCCCCACAAGAGGGTTTAATTCTTAAAGAAAGATATCACAGTCTAGTTCCCCAATCTTGGAAATATCAATTATTTTGGTACATAACTGTGTAAATCTCCTCATTCTCTATCCAGTTAATGTTTTTGAAGGGATTTTTTTAAACATCTCTTGCACGTGTCATGTAACGTGCATGATTATCCCAGCCCCTATAAGGTAGGCATATTTTGATTATCTCAACTGTCTCGAAACCCCCATAGATACCATATCCTGGCTGCTCTACTGCCTTTAATATATCTTTGTGTCAGTCTTGGCTGTTGTCTAACGGCTGTCATAACGTAAAATTTGCTACCTGTGAATGATTCTGAATAACTGAACTCATGAATGCCTTTCCTCACTCAAAGCTATGAAAACTGTTATAGATATAGTGATTATCCTACTCTTTCGTGGATGCATTCTGCCCATAGTATTCTGTCTCAATGGGGAAAGCTAGGCCAAGTTACCCCACTCCTTATCCTGTCTAGTAAGCCTCATTCCCTCTCCAAAGATTTTAATGGCTGAAAATGTATGATTCGAGGTTCATGGTGCTATCCAAGCTATCAAATAAGTGATATGGAGTATTATTATAAGCCTCACATCCAAATAAAAATTTAGATGTTGAGGCTGATTATTTGTATATAATGTTTGCATTGTTTCCTGAGTGGGAGTTGAGTTCAATTTATTTTCAATATTTTCTTAGGTTCTATCGGCAACATCGATGGAGCAGCAGATTGCAACCGCTCCTCGTCCTCGGTGCGGAAGGTCATTTCGGGCGTCGTGGGCGCCGCATCCAGCGTCACCTCCATCCAAGTGGCCAACTTACTGCGCCTCTTTAAGATACCACAGGTGAGTCATTCCCGGTGACCAACGTCTTTGAGTGTACCACCTACTGCTCATCCGCAATTTTACGGTGCGATGGAATGTTTCAATAATAATAAAGCGACTTTATTCAAGCGAGATAGAGAATACCAAATCTCTCCTTACATCTAACCCCTCGTCATATGAAATTTAAAAGAGAAATTTAGAAGAGAAAAGTGCACAGAAGACACTACTTTGTGGTTTTAAAAATCTAAGGTTGCACTAAGGAAAAATACACCACATCAGGAAAACGCCCACAACCCTTTCACTCTTTATTTCCCATACACTTCGATATCTATTTCGCACATAATCCGCATATTGGTTAAGACCCTCATATTGGTTCAGATCTCATCCCCTGCACTCAGCCGGCAATTTCTCAGTCTTACTTGGACTTTTGATGCGTCATACTTATATAATATGGACTTTTTGGATTATTTATCTCACTAAACTAGTGAAAGCCCAAGTGATATATCTACTTGGCCATCAGAGAAGCCAAATTCTATACGAAAATGTCGACTAAAGTGAAGTCTCAAAGTATTATGAAAACTATCAACAAAGACATTTAACCCATAACTGAAAATATAATGCCAAAGAATAGAAAAATGGCTCAAATTTCTTAAATATAAAATAATTTGATATTTAATAGTCCAATTAAATAAATAATATGATTCTACTAATACTTTTACCAACTGAACTTGATGCTACTTTGATTTATACTCGTAAATAAGTCATATACGTTAAGTTTGGAGTACGTGAAGAAGGGACTAGATATCAGAGCGTCCGTGATTTAGTACAAGAAATCGCCAAAAGAAAAAATAGTTGCTAAATCTTACAACAGAATCATTAAATTGGCTATTATGTTAAATATTATACTTGATCATCTTCAAAGTACGCCCTGACAATCATGTCGTATTCATCATACTGTTTTTTGGCATCTACAGTTGTTGATAATAATTTGATGGAAAAATTATTTCAGAGATTAAAACAATCCACGTATTTCATCGAATGATGACATGTTCGTTAAATCGTAGCTAAATTAAAATTAAAATTTTGTAGTAGATGTTATTTATTTTCAAAAAGCTCAGTATTATTGCCAATGCAATACAAAACGGTGACTAATCATTGAAATTAATCCTTGAGGTCAATATCCACAAATTATTCATTTTCATTAAATTTAAACTTATATATTATATCAGGTTATATCAATCCTTAAAACATCATATTGAATTAGAATTGGCCATCCTCCATCTTTTCGAGAGTAAAAATAGTTTCTTCCTTTACGAAATAATAAAAATATCGAGATGAGGGTCCTTCTTTTCGTATTAGTCTTAACATCCTTATTTAGTATGGAGAGAAGCTAATTTTTTGAAAGAAAAATATAAGAGTTGTAAATATCATTATCTAATTTTATTGAAAGAGAAGTAAAACAATCCACATTGATTCCTCCGTTCTAACTCTTATTTACTTCGCGAGCAACTAAAAAGACTGAGGCAAAATTACCCTGTGGGGGTCCAGGGACAAGCGACATATTGACAAATTAGACATAGATCGTTTGTCAACAACAACAAACTATCCAACCTCCTCCAAATTTCAAAATAAAACACCACATCGACACTCAAATACGGAATCTATGAAATATAATGCCAAGACTGTGATAAAGTCTACATCAGACAAAGCTAGTGAAAATTAGAAAAAATTCAAAGAACACTTCAGACAAACAGACTAACAAATCAGGCGTTGCACAACACGTACAATACCGCGGTCGCAGAATTAATTTAAACAGATTAAAGTGAAAGAAATCCGTATAGAAAAACTCCAAACTAGATGCTTATGAAAGTATACATGTACACCTAAACAAAATCCGGCTAGTGGATAACGAGTTTAGCCCATAACCAAACTCCCCTCTATTCCTTGACCACCTTCCTAAAAGAAAGAAGGAACTCACTCTCCATCTAGACGTCAGATCAGAAAAACCCCACCCACTTATCCTCCTCTTACCATCAAAAAGGTAAAAACCTGACCATGCATCTTTTCCTTCGCCTTCTTGGACACCCACTGTCTTACGGAGTGTTTTTAAACCTCTAATTGAATCAGAACATAAAACGCACACTCGACTAATTCAAGGCATCTCACGTTTCCGCCCTGTAAAGTGAGAAACTTCTACATTTTTCCATTCGACGCTTCTAAAGCTCGTGACGAAGTGAATTTGGGCTCTTCCCGTCCGTGAACAACTTGCTTTCCTAGTTAGAGTGGCCCAGCTCTGGATACATGTTTGGCGCAATTTTCTCTCTCCAGAATTCCTTTGCGTTAGTCACTTGCCCCAAATTCGTGTTGATCCGTCCGATGGAGCAGCTCTCCATGAAAGGCTAAATCTTTTGCATTCCGTCCTGCTTTCCTCTGTTCCATTTCTCCTTTGTAATTATCCTCCACTCCCGGTCGAGATCTCACGCATGAAAAATTCTTCATCCGGAATCTCGTTTCTTTTTCGGATTCGCCTTATTTACGATCCAATCACTTCATCTCGTATGCATCTCCTCTGCTTCGCTAAACTCCTTTTGATATTAATACCTCCACATTCAGACACGCTTTGCTCTTGTGCTCATTATTAGGCTCAGTATTATAATGTATACTTAGGATGGACTTTAACCCATTAATGGCCAAGGTTATAAATGATGAGAAATTTACCATTTTTTTCTTTTGTAATGTTATATTGCCCGGAAAGTGGGAGACCTGGGTTCGAGTCCCAGTCGTGTCGCTATTTTTCACACTTGTTATTCCTTTATATTGACGTGTTGGATAAGAAGAGTGCAAAATATGAACTTGTAAAAAAATTGTACATATGTAGACAATAATGTTGCGTTTTCGCAACTTTGGCTGTAATTAGTCTTAAGTGTTGAAACTAGAGGAGATAAAAGTATTTTAATTTGGAAATAAATAAGGAAAATGTTCAATAGATATTATTCTTATGAGAGATATCGATTAAAAGCACTCAGTAAATTTTACCNTACTTAATTATGAAATAAACCTGCTGTTTTTATGAGTTTCAGTAGTACGACGTGTATTTACAATTGAAATTAATCACTTTGACGTAAAAAAAATAAATAAAATCCTTTTTCCCTCCTAATAGATACATTAATTCGTAATATATGCCCCCCCTGCCATATATATATATTGGAGATTAATAATATTCACTTCAACTCTTAAAAAATATTATAATACTGTGCCCTAAAGTGAACATTAGTTGAGTCTTATATTAGTATAGTGTACGAGTATAATGCTGGGCCTAAGTGTTGATGCTATAGTTATCGAACGAAACCCAAAGCAATGGCTTTGATAGAAAAAGGCCCTATTTAAATAACAATACTAATTAAATATGGAATCTCAAATAGAATATCATACTTTTACAATGAAGAGGAAGATTTTCTCAATAAAAGACCTAGTGCCAAAGAGTTTGCGGGACTATAAGAAGACCGTTCAAATGTAAAGCTGCCATAACTGTGAACAAATTATGTTGAATAATGACATTCCTCTCCTTACAGTATCGGAACCGTTCGCACTAAAAGCGAAAGACCACAGACGAATAAAAACAACAGAAATTAAATTTCGCACATCTTTGAAAGGCTATAAGTTTGTACGCTTAAATCTTTATACTATTAAGCAGGAATTAAAGTACAAACAACAAAACCAGTTGGAAAATAATATGGAGTATACTCGAGTTGCGTGGTATATTATAGGCCCATTCAATTCATAAACAAGCTAATTGCCCTATTATGAGTGTTAGACAATCTAATTACCTATTAATTATTTTTTATTTCTGAGAATAAATTTATTCGATGCAACCATAATTTTTGTAAATTTAAGGGATTTAAAAAAAAAACTATCATAACTTTACAAGACCCAAGTAGTCTTCCATTGCTTAATTGCTCTTTAAAAATTTTAATCTTCACCTCTCCTTTGTCACAATGTAAGATTCTGAGCTCTTTCCTCTTGAAATGAGGTGAGGCTTTAGAGTGTAAGCCTTTTGTAATCGACAACCTAAGCCTTCACTTCGTGGAATGTTGCCATCTTATTCATGGTGAAAGAAAATTAATAATTATGGTTTTCTCACAAATGTTTGGTATTTTAACACCTATAATATGATGAAGAAATCGGAGCAGGCAATATTCCTATAACATGAATTACGTAAGAAGAAGATTGATAAATATGATAAAGAATGGCAATCGATTTGAATGAAAACAACTGAGTCTAAGGCCCATTTTGTGGAAAGATACACCCGTAAACGTAGAAAGTTGATAAAATATCGAAACCAAAAGAGGGGAGGAGGCTTGATGTGCGGGAAAGTGTCATACCGGTTCAAAGTGTTTCGAAAGAGACACCTTTTGATCGCTCTTTTCGCAGTTTTCTGCGTTCCTCTTTAAATCTGTTCTCGGCATGCGCTCATCACTTCAAAGTCACGAAATTGTCCTTTATATTTCAACTCTCGATTACTTCAAATAGCTTTTATCTCAGTTATTTCTTTGTATTGTTGTCTCCTCAAACTTAATTTACTAGCACTTGAATAGTGGAGTGCCTAATATAGTGGCAATGCATTATGAGAGAACAGAAAGATTCTTTGGACACACTTTGTACTTAAAATTTGTTGGGCTATGCGTAGTTGTGTTTCGCAAATTCTACAAACAACGAGTAAGTGAATATGGAAATTAAACCACTTGATGCAGCAATCTATTTTCTACTCAGAAGAAAAAGCGATAAATTGAAAATTTGGAAATCCAAGACAGAAAATTGTATATACCTGTTAAAGAAACAAATCCGTAGAATACAAAGTAACGCTAAAAGGGGAATTAAAATTAGACTGCTAGAAAATGTTATTAAAAACACCTAAAGCACAAAAAAACTCAGCTGTCTGTGGGGCTTGGTGAACTGGTAAACGCTAGGTACTAAAATAGAGTAAATGTGACGAAAAACTTGGTGTTTTCAGCTAAGGTCCCGCAAGTGTGTACCGCTTTTATCAGCGTGTCAGCTGTGAGTAGGTGTTGCACATAATTAATTAAATTCAACCATTTTTGCTTGAGGTGAACTCGAGTTAGACATTTTCTTTCGCCTTCCGTCCCATTCTTGCATACTTAGAAAGACCATTTCTTCGGAATTCTTCGACCATTTTGTGAGCGTAAAATTGGAGTAAACAACAGTCTTTGGGAGCGGTTTGATGACGCAAGTTGCTACTTTGTGCGTCTGCCTTTTGATTTCTTTATTTTCATTCTTCTTTCCGATAAGATCTTCAGTGAAATAAAATTACCTGAGTTCCCAATTCTCTATCGGGAAAAAATTCTATGTTTGGACAATTTGCTTCGTCTGATACAGTCTCCCTTTTATAGGAACAGAACCATCCTTTATCGACGATTTTCTCGCGGAAACAAATGTCGGAATTCTTGCCATTCTACGAAATCTTGGAAAAAATCATAGTTAACAAGGAAATTGGAGAGAAAAATACGCAACCCGCTTCTTCTCAATCCCGATGGATGAATGGACGAAACGATAATGGAAATATAACACATACAAGGATATCCAATGGAGTTCGTCATATCAACATCATATTCCAAGCAGATGAAGGCGAATTGGTAATGGAATTAAGGCCATGTTCGAAAAATTTGTTATCAAATTTAATGGAAGCGTTTAAAAAATTCAGGCTTAAACAATCCACTGAAAAAATTAAAGGAATACCTCCACTGCGATGCAAGTGAGTGATAGTCTTTCCGTTCAGTTAAAGGAGGTTGGATTTTTACTATAGGTAATAAAATAACGAAACAAGTACAGTAGAGTCTAAATTATAAAGTGTAATTTGGACCGGGACCACTTCGGATAATTAAAAACTCGGATAGTACGGAAGGATCGTCTTGCCTACTTAATTATGAAATAAACCTGCTGTTTTTATGAGTTTCAGTAGTACGACGTGTATTTACAATTGAAATTAATCACTTTGACGTAAAAAAAATAAATAAAATCCTTTTTCCCTCCTAATAGATACATTAATTCGTAATATATGCCCCCCCTGCCACACGCCCGAAGGCGGCTCGCAGGGTATTCATGTAGATGTAGATACGTCAACTCTCCAGATGCAGTTCTCACTTCTTTTCCCCGAATATATCCAGATTAAAATGCCGAAGTTTGCTTGTCTATGCTGAAAAGTATGCAGTCACGGCAAAAGAAATTTAAGCGGGGTGCCAGTACATATGTGCGTTAGTGAGAAAGACAAAGCACACATATGTGTACCCCGGATAATACGGAACCTCTGTTAATCGAGACTCTTATAATCGAGGCTCTACAGTACTTGAGCCTAAACACACGAATACTGATTACTACAAGAATATTCAACTGGGTTACAAGAGAGTGCTTTAACTGGAAAACCGACTGCTTAACATATAGTAGGTCAAAACAAAAACACTTCAGACATGACACAAAACCAAGAGTTTCCAATTCAATCGATGTTATCATACGCAACAGAAACAGAAAACGAAACTTCGATGTAACAGAAAATGGTGGCAGCAGAATTGAAAGTGCTGAGGCTGATCAAAGGAAAAGCTCTGAGAGAAGAGGGAGAACGTAAGGAAGGAAAAATTGAAGTGATCGGAAAGTGGGTAACAAAGAAAAGATGGAAGTTGGATAGGAGTGTCGGAAGATCGGGAAAATGGTAGAATTGTTGAGATATGTATGGACAGCAAACCATGTGGAGAAATAATGATGGAAATGTTAAGAAAAAGATTGGAAGACGGCATCTGATTGAAAAAACAGGCTGAAAGAAGATAGAGAAGCTAGAAGACGATATCCTATCGATTGGAATTAAAATTCTTTATCTTGGCACTGTTTTCCATCCACATTTGGCATTGATATGCGTTTTTTCTCCAGATGCCCCTTCAGATGTGGTAAAATGAATTCAAAGCTCTTATTACCCCTCGCTTGCCGGGTGGGATTTTTTAATACACCAGGAAAAATTGGAATTCTTCAATAAGCTATGGAAATGGGACGTTTATCAATCCGAAATTCTACAGACCTAGATCAGATTAAATTGAATCCTTGTATGGCGATGTCTGTTTCTACTGGGTCTTCCTTTCATACTCATACGTAGTTTCATCAAATTAAAAAAATAATAATTTAAAGGAGAGACTGGGGTTTGCGAAAATATCTGAGGAACCTAAGGTAGACGAATAAAAATTCCAAATCTTAGGAGCATACCCATAGAAAAAGTTAAGATTAAAAAGTAAAGTTAAAATATAAAACCTAATTCAAAAGGATGACAAAAATATCAAAATTTTAATTAAAAATTGAGGAAACGCGAAAAAATGGAAACGGATAAGGAATAGACAATAAAATTAATATATTTACATAATAATATAGCATAATAAATACAACATGTTAAATTACAGTCATATGATATATTACATTTAATCGTAAGATATATTCATTTGGTTTGCATTACATGAACTAGAACGAACGTTCACCGACAATTCAAACCAAAATAACATCGATTAAAACGAAACGACCGAACGTGCAGTAATGACAAGCACCGAATACTTGCATCATTAAAGGCAGTCATTAAAAGGCAATCTAGACGCGAAATGCAATTTCAGATGCAGTTGGATCGCGGAGAGAGCTAAACGATACTAATGCGAGGTCCCCATTGAGGACTTTGGTTACCATAAAACTGTAGAAATTTGCTCGAGGTATTTACACGAACTACGTATTTCATAATTAGAAAGGACAAAGTAATGCGCCGCAAAGGTATCCATTCACAGAGTAAATCACGTTCTGGAAGAGCAAGGGATATCCCCGAGCCTTCCTACGTTCCCAACGGAATAAATCATTTCCATCTAAGATACTGAATACTCCTTCAATAATTATGGAATAAAGAGGATAGACGGAAACATATCTTATATTTACT
Source organism: Ladona fulva (assembly GCA_000376725.2). Classification (NCBI taxonomy): domain Eukaryota; kingdom Metazoa; phylum Arthropoda; class Insecta; order Odonata; family Libellulidae; genus Ladona; species Ladona fulva. Next base: position 817,660 of record KZ308297.1, on the reverse strand, counting down.
TTTGTCCATCTTAATCATGGTTGGGCAAACATGAAAATAGGAGTATATGAGTGGTGCTCAACAGTGGCACTCACATACAATGAGTACCTTGGTTACTATGAAATGCTATGATGCTCAATGTCTTCTGGTGTAAAAGCTTTGCAACGCCATTGTACGCTTTCTTCCTTTTATCGTTAATGTTTTCTTTTCAGTTTACAGAAGATAATATTTCTTTGAATTTTTCCGTTATCTGTAGGTTTCGCAGGTTTTTCCCCCCTTCGCTTCTTGCGGGTGTTTTCCTGCAGTGAATATTTTTCCTAAGTAAGTGACTTAGGTTTTTTAATCCACTTTGTAGTTTCTTCCTTTTCTCTTTTTCATTGCTATTTTTTCTCTATGTTTGTCCACTTTTAAAATGACAGAGGGTTAATTTATGAGGAGAGTTTTCAGTCTCAATTTTGCCCTGAATAAAGACGTATTCTATTCTATTTTTTTGAAAGTGTTTTCATTGTCGGAGAGGTTTTGAAGCCTTCGGACTAACTTCGCAAACAGAGAAAGAAGGGTTCAGTACCATTGTACATCTATACCACGTACCAACAATCTGCTGACGATGACGCAGATCGAAAAAAAGAAAACTAATTCCAAGTAGACTTTATTTAATTCCTCTTTAAACATATTTTATCATATTTGTTAATAATAACAACAAAGGAAAATTTGAATAATAGCCGTTGATATTTCAGAATTAGGTCGTTTAAAAATATTAATGCCTATGCACCATGTACTAACACACAGCAGGGTCTCGATAATCCGAGTACCGATTGACCCAGGTTTCGTATTATCTGAGGTATATTTTTATTATTTATTTCACACATACTTTACAGTTGGATTACTAGTCCGGTGGTAACAAATCCTCATTCCTCTCAATACAAAAATACACTCAGACAAAATACCATAATTTTACATATGTTATTTCCCATCCAAATTATCCAAACATTAAAACAAATTTTAGTCTAAATAAAAATAATTATATTAGTGCTAATATTTTACACCTGTTTTTGAATTCCTTTACAGTTTTTGGTAATGGTTTAAGTGCTTCTTCAGGCAACATATTCCATTCCTTTATTCCTCGATTGATGAAGGAGTATTTAGCAATGTATATGTTTGCGTGCTTTGCCTTTTACACCTACATATGAAGCGGCACACCGCTTAAATTGCTTTTGTTATAACTTTACCATGTCTGTTCACCATTGACAAGCAAACTTCGACAAAATAATCTGGTGATAGTCAGAAAGAAGAAATGAGAACTGCACGAGGATTATTTTATTTTATTATTTATACATTAAAGTAGTCTTTTAATTGTAAATGCACGTCGTACCACGGCCAGGCATGAAAATGGTATGTTTTTATTTCATAATCTGCTTACACAAGACGACCCTTCCTTTAGTCCGAGTTTTCAATTATCCGAGGTGGTCCCGGTCCACTTGAACTCGGATAATCGAGGCTTCTGAATTTTTAAAGACCAAAGACACTTTTTAGCTCAACCGACGGTAAATAAAGGGCAAAGTGAAGGAACCACACTTTTCATCTTCCCTAATAGGTCTCATTCCCTTCCCAAAGCTATTGTTTGGTAGGGAGTTGAGGATTAAACCAACCTTCTAGTTGATGAAACTACGTTCTCACGAGTTACTGAATCTTTATCATAAAATTGATCAAAATGGCACTTCCTAGTGAATGGACCATCAGCGATCTAACACGAATCGCTAAAATATGAATATGCGACGAAAACATGGGTCCCTTTTTGTAAGAGATTCAAGTGATACTTCTTTTCCAGTCACGAAATTCATTCACGGCCAATTTGTCGCCTGAAGTATTTATTCACGATTACGGACTGAATGTGTGAGAAAATGCGATACCGTAATTCTTTCCGACGAAATCCCCTTGGCGGCCAAATGGAACGTGAAATTAGCTCAGTCCTTATCTAAAGCGGCTCAGGCAGTCCGATGACCTTGAGTGTAGTCAGTTACTCTTTGCGATCTGGTTAATCTAAGATTTACACGAGAAAAGGCTAAGTACGACAGTCTACTACAACCCCGCAGAATTTCGCCCCTCGTATCTCTTATTAAAAGACGCTCATATTGATGAGAGATTCATTGGTTAGAGATTACATCGGAGTAGTTTACAATAGTTTCGGGCCCGGTCACAAAGCCTCGGTTAGTTCGAAGCCCTTTGATCCTTTAAAGCCGAGCTTCCTCTGTCTGTCTCGCACCATTTAAGCATCCACTAAAAATTCACGACGCCCTAAACCACACACGCTCCTTTTTTCCACGTTTAATTAAAGTAAAGGAGGATTAAAAGCCCAAGCGCGGAATGAAATGCTTTAGCATTTTCATAATAGTTGCAGTAATCTAAGTAAACGACGAGATTCGTCGCAAAATATGGCGTTGCAGTAATGGAAATTTTGAATAATAGGTTACCTTCACGTACTATGCAGCACACAAAGGGAACACACTAACAGAACACCGAAGTTCCACACCGCATAGGTTCGTATAGACAGTGCAGTGCCGATGGGTGAAGCAACTGCCTTAGGGGGCGGCAAATTGAGGTCTTCATTTTGTTTATAATCGATTTATATTTTAAAAAGAAAATTAATTTCAGTAAAGAGACACGCATTGCTCTCTTTCCCTCTCTGATTTTGCAAAATGTCCCGCCCCAACCCTGGAAATATATCATTACAACTGCTTCCCTATCCTTAGACACATCTTTCGCTTCTTCTATGCTTCCTTTCATGGATTCCCATTTCAACTTTAACTTCAGAACTCCCTTTTCCTTGGGATCTTATTTCCTGATACGAACCACCTTTCTCTCGGTCTCCATCCCCTTTTCAGAGTACTCATATTCTCACCATATCATTTTAGACACTCGTCTATCCAATCCCTATGTTTCCATCCATCCAATCCTAGTTCAAAATCTTCATACTTATCTCTAGGCTTTACTTTCATTCACATTTATCAATTATCCATACATTTATGACTACGTCTCTCCTGTTTTTACCTCACATACTCTTCACATGATTCATCACAATGGCTTTCAGCCTGCTCACATGCTTCTCCTTATAAACCAAACTTCCTCTACCTAAAGGCGGGTTGCGCCCTCCTTCAACTTCATAAATCACGTACCACTTCATAAATCACGTATCTCTTCATAAATCACCTTTCTTTAACCCCGTAATATTCGGAGGGAAAACTCGAAATTGCCTCGGCAACTATTGACTGCATTCGACGGATACGGCGAAACGTGTTACACGAACAAACAATATTCCTTTGAGGTAAGCGATTAAGTCGCTAAAGCGAGTTTTCTTCCCCGTTTGAAATTCCTGGCCCTCGTCGGCTATTGATCGAGTACGATAAGCCCTTATTAAAAGGGGTTCCGAGGCAAGGAATAGCGGTTAATGGTGTGGAAAAAGCAGTCTCGTTAGCAGTCGGACTATGAAAGAGCATCGCATTTGAATACCCTCTTTTCCAAATCAATAGAGACATTCGATGACTGAAATGAGATATCTAACTAGAAGGATCCAACCTAATATCTGTGGCTCACGACCGAAGAGCGTTTGAGGAGAAAACGATGTAATTTAGCGTGAAGAAAGTAATCAGTGCCCTCAATTAAAATCTTCTTCTCCACCCTTTGTATTAGGTAGTATTTTTTATTACTTTTCTTCCTAGATATTTTATAGCTCAGCATTTTTTAATCAAAGGCCTGTAATTACCGTTTCTCTCAGTCCATTCCAATCAAATAGTTGCATTAATAGTTTTGTTAAAATTGCTTCAACAGCTAAGGTTATTTCACACGTGAGCCGGCACCGGGAATCGAACCCGGTACCGCTTTCACTGAAGTCGAACGAGTCACCCACATGACTATCCAGAGACCCCTTCAATCAAATATTCTTTCTGTTTGCTTCTACTTCCCTTATTCTTTTATTGAGATAACAAATTTTTGGCCTATTCTTACGACTTGGTTTCCTTATTAATTTCTATTTTGACAGTCTTTCACCTAACTGACTATATTCATAATATTGAATCCTCCTTTCTTTCTTCTTTTCTTAGCTGTTGACCATAGTTTTGACTCCATATGTAATATATGGTAGGGGTCTGGTTTCGTAAATTTAAAATGTTTTACATGTTTAATTTTTCAGTTTTCTTATAACCCATTTATTAAATAAAATCAATCTATTCAAGCATAACTTCGTGGGATTTCAGACACAGCTTAAAACAAAACACTTCGAAACGATTTTTATTGACTTGTTTCGTCAACGAATTGACATTTTTTCTTTTAACCCATTTATTAAATAAAATCAATGTATTCAAGCGTAACTTCATGGAATTTCACATACATCTTTAAAGAAAGAACTCTTCGTAACTTCTACAGTAGATTAAGGGATTCCATGCATATGAAAAAATATTAAGCTTATCAGAAAATATTTCCGAATGCCGCTGTTTTTACGATTGCACTTAACGGAAAGGAAAGGAATTATATCCGTCAGCAAATGCGACTTTTGATTTTCTGGTTCTTTGTGTTTTTCCTCTATAATTGTTTAAATAAGTAACAGATACTGATATATGTCCTGTCCACAAGTATAGTAAACGCCATTTATAAGACAGCTTTTATCATATACGGAGCATAAACCCTTAGTTTTAAAGGAGAAAATATACTGTTCTCTGTCACTTCTCTGTTCTTCTCCCGATACTTCATTGTTCTGTTTTTCAAAATTTATTTTTATTGTCTGTTTGGGAGATTCGTAATGTAACCTTCCAGTTGAAGGAAGATCAAATAGTTTTAAATCATCAAATTTTTTTATTTTTTTAACAAAAATAATCTTGATTCGTCGTAGATTTGGTCCATGTTGACTATTTCGTCTCCATATCAATTAGACGTTCATCTTTGAGATATGTTATGCTGAAGATTTCTCTTTATTGCAGAAAAAAATGGAATGCATTTCAATGAAAATTTTAGATATCTCGCAGAAATCTGCCAAATGTTGTATATTGAGACAATTCCTAATTGGGGCATTGCTGGTTGCTTGAAATTTCACCTCCTGCACCTCACACCCGTCGTAAGCGTGATATCTGTGCGTGGCTTTGGAGAAAGGCATTGAAATTAGCAGATGAATAATGAGAGCAAGGAAGGGTCTCTGAAGCGCAAAGCTATTTTTTGCTCGTCGTCATTATCCTCTCTCACGGATTACGCTGTTTGCTTGTTCCGGCATCAAAAGCTTTGCGGCTAAGTTTTCCTTGGTCTTCATGTACCTCTTGTGCCTTTCGGTTTGTACTGAATGGCTTGTTTTTTAACCTCTTCCCTCCTCCAGCCTTTCAAAATGGGCCTTTCCCTTATTTTTGTTTCTTGTTGATTTTCATATTTGTCTTGAATTTCAAATTCCCTCATAAAACCTTGAGCTCTCTGGGTTAATAAAAAAATTGACCTTACGGGAATTCGCCCAATTATATTATTTTACTGTATGTAGCAAATTCATCAAAATTTAACAAATCTGATACAAGTCTATCTTACAACATATAGATATTATTAAAAATAAAATCCCTGAATGTGAATAAAAACAAGAATAAAAATAAATACATATGGTATGAATACTACACGAGAAATTTATAAATGTTATATGGTTTAAAGTGTTCATAAATACAATACAAGATATACAAGTCTCAAAATATTTTGTTGGGTATGTCCACACAGCAATATTCTTAAAGGAAAATGCTTTTATGTTTAAATATTTAAGGCACCGATGATCTTAATTCTCTCTTTAAAGATAGAAGGCCTATATAGAATATATCTATTTTCTCAACCACGATAATTTCTCATTGCTCAAGAGATAGGGGAATAAATAAGAGTAACTCCTCTTTGGTAACCAAAAAAAGTAATTTTGGTACTTCAATGAGAAACATGAAAGCTTATTTTAGGGAGGAGAACGCTTTAATCAAGATTATTGTGAGGTATTGTTAATTGCAAAATTTTAAAGAACGGAAGAACTGCATTTCAGCTTATTGGACTCTTCTTTCGTTTTCTTTTTTCGTGTCCAGCATTCCAATCAATATAAATATATTGCACCACAAAAACTTCAAAAACGTTTTTAACCGAGTTTCTTTCATTTCCTTTGATTTTTTATTTATTACTGTTATGTATATTATTTGGTAATATTGAAACTTGTTATTTAGTCCCTCTTTCTTGTCGCATGTATTTTTGCTTCCTATAAAAGTCGGAAACTTGTTCTAAGATATTGTTGTGCATTACCAGCGCATAGCTGGGGGGTTTGGGTGTCAAACCCCCCCAAGCCAGAATGAGTTTTAAAAAATCGAGGTTATGGAAGGTAAATTGTATATTTATATATTTACATTTACCCTAATGCTGACTCGCAGGGAATTCACGAGTACTAATATCCTCGTGTGTAAATATGAATCTGATTCCACCTTTATTTCATTTAGGGCAGAAATTTGCCTCCTCTAGAAAAGATGGCAATTTTGCGTTTAATGTTTAATGCATGGCTCAGAAACCCCTCCCCGCAGAAAAATCCTGGCTACGCCCCTTCTATTACTATCTTAGTCCTAATTTGGCCCTTTGTTAAAAATGTCATCGTTTCCGTCTTTTCTAACCATTTTAAAGATTTAGAAATATTGTGAAGTAAAAATACCTAGTTTGGAGGAACTTATTCTGTTTTATTTTTAATGTTGAATTGGTCATCAGTAAATATGCAATCGCACCGTTTTTCACACAGAAACATAGAAGACAAACTTTTTAGGGTTCTGCATTTTTAATAAAGGAAAATTTCATCAAAATGCTAGCATAGAGGTGGATCAAGCTAACGCACAGTGTGTACATCATTTGAAGAGCGTTTGAAGCGGTGAAGCCCAGTGGGTCGATGAGGAAGGCGTGACCGGAAGTGGCACGTGTCCCAATTACCTCTATCGAACTCAAATGCTCCTCTGAGGCGATATCAAGTTGTACGCTCATTTTACGGTAATATTTCGGAAAATCTGTTTGAATCATTCGCGTTGACATCAAGCTTTTGTTTTCGTTACAGTCGAAACTTCGAAACCAACCAGAATCAACGAATTATGAGTTCCATTAGTTAAATTACTCCGCTATCTCTTTTGGCGAATTTGAACGCCTCGTGCTTCAGTAATAGAACTAGGCGAGGTGTAGCGGGGCCCTTTTGAATCCACTCGCAAATCGAGTGCAGTACATCAGAAGGGAATGCATTCCTCTTGGTAAAAGGGTTTTGTAATCGGAAGCGTACTCAAGTTTCAAGAACCATTGGCAAAACCGTGACTCCGTTCCCTTTCATTGCATCAGTTTGTGGTAGAAGCAATGAGAAGTAACGTTTTATAATTACTTCTGTATTTTTCTATATAATGAAGTAAGTCGGTACATATTTAAATAATAGAAGTGTCAACTCTAGCCAAGTATTTATCCCACGCAAAAGAAGAATAACAAGACTAGCGGTTTCGACGCTTGAGCGTCATCTTCGGGCGTGAAGGAAGCTGGGACTGGAAATGGGATATGGAACAAGGAGAAACGAAAACAATGGCGAGAGGAAGGAGCAGGGGCTTCCCTTTCTTTTCTTGTTTCCCTTTCTACTTGCTACGGATACCCTCTACCTTCCCAGGTTGCTTCAGACCCTAAAACGACGCCCATGCGTCTAAGCTTGAGTAATCGTTATTCTTTCTTTTGTGTGGAATAAGCTTATAGTTAAAGTTCACAATCTTTTTCTTCAAATATGGGAAAGTTGAACAGATTTACGGCCGCTATATCTGATGAAATAAATATAGAGTGATTTTTCGTTAGAATAAATGTTAATTTTTCCTATTTCTTGCTATCTGTTTTTTGAACAGATTTCTTTATATCTTTTTATAGCTCAAAGGTACATATTACCTAAGCTGCGAACCTCTACATACAGGATATTGGTTCAATTTCATCATTTCTACTACCACTTTACACCCTTGGCGATTTTCCTGATTTCAACGAATTGGAATGCCCCTTTTGTAGCACGAAATTTGACACCTTTTTTGCGGTTTTGCAAACTGCTATTTCTGTTAAAATGAAATTTATTCCCATCTACCTGAGTTACCTCGTCCGCAGCTTTTAGTTGTAAAGACCGCGTTGTAATAATAGCACTTTTAAAAGTGCACCGATAGCTGATGTAATTTAGTACAATACATTCCCATCAGGAATCGAACCCGTGACCGCTTTCACTAAGAGCGAACGCGCTACTCACTGGGCTATCTAGGAACCCTCTAAGACCTTAGTATCGGGGCAAATGCCGTTGACACCGTGGTCAGGGATGCCCATTTAAAGTAAGTAAATTGACCAATATACTCAACAAAATTATACAGTCATATTCACAGCATATTATACAATACATACATTAAAATATTTACAGCATATAAATATTTATATATATTTACAGCATATGAATATTCTGCGCCATATTAATATGTTGAAATTGTCTTGAAACGATAATACACAGTAATTTACTCCAATATTGGCAAATTATCATAAAAATTGTCACAACGAAAATGCCGTAAGGCCGCAACATGTCGAAGGCCCCACAGACTTAACTAATTAACTCTACAGACGTTTCAATTATCTTTAAAACGGTGCTGCTCAATGCACGTGTTAATTCCATAATTTTAATCTATTAATATCTTTATAATACTGTTCTTGGTGGTGTATGTACTTGTTGATAGTATATTACATATATACATATCTGTCAAGTCATCATTTTGCCTCTGATTTTTCGGGGTCATCATGACATGACTTTCACAGCTACCGTAACGGTTATGAGGGAAACTCCTACCGTGCTTTACTCTGTAAAGCAATCCCTTACTTACATCAAACAGGTTGCCAATACAATTTTACATCCACATTATAAATACTGTTTCCACCTCAAAATATTACATCATCAGTTTTAAAATAGTTTTTAGAAAGAGCTTGAAGAGCGATCCAAGTAACTTATACGGTTCCGAAATATCTCCTTGACTTGACTCTGATGACGTAGTCAGGGTGAAAATGTTAATGGCAGACTATGGTGCTCGCACACTTTCCGTAAAAATGAAAAAAAAAACTGCGAAAGTTTGAAATCAATGTACTCCGTAATTCCACCCTTTTTATTTGACGACCTGTTTCGGCCTATAGAACGGCCATTTTCAGACTGTGTGGGCCGAAACCGGTGGTAAAAATGAAGACAAACTCTTGGAAGTTACGAAGTGCGTTGCTTTCACTGTTTCTAATGGCGCACTACGGTTTACGGTCAAAGTATATCGGTTTAAAAACTGCTAATTAAAACTAATTGGAGTTATGAAATGAATGAGAAGAGGAAAATCAATCAAATTTGCAATCTAATCAAAATCAAAATGCAAATGCAAAAAAATAAAAATGCAATCACTCAAATCAAGCAATCCTCTTTCTTCCCTTTTATTAGAAATATTGTAAGCTTTCCGCGTTTGAAGACTGTTTTCGAGTCAATTATTTCCATTATCTCGTATTGAATTCTTAGATTAGCAAAGTATGGAATCAAGAAAATTGCCATGTTCCAAAATTGCAATATTCCAAAATAGAATCAAGAATTTTGTGCAATAAATGAAGCAATATATTTGTCAAAAGAAAACTTCGAACCGATCTTAAGATGATAACTGATAAGAATCTGAGTAGATAGATGAACTAGATTTTCTTTACTAGAGGTACTTCGGAGGCCATTCGTTTGAAAGCACGATTTGGCGAGATATCCTTTAAATCGCTTATTTCAACACTTTTCTCCGATTACAAAGTGATATTTAGAGCCGAACAGCTCCGACTTCAGGAATATGACAGGCATAGATGATAATTGTTCTAATGCGTAAGCAAAAAAATCATAATTTATGAAAAATGATTATGGACTTTCAAATTTAATCTTTCATGCACAATAGCTGAGTGTCTTTAACAAATATTATTTTTGAAATGCAAAACCAATGAAACGTGTAGATAAATTCGCATTAGGAAAAGAAAGTTTGATTGCTACGTAGTTCTTTGTAGCATCGTAGAAATGTTCCAATTTGAGAAAATTTATACCACCTAGGGATTAAAGTTTTCCTTAAAGAAAACGTATTTCCAAAAATTTCCAAAAAAATTGCTGCTGATGAAAATGTCCTTTCTCATTCTAAACTAGTGGGAGGGATAGTTAACAACTGCTCGGGAAGAATTTCCAGAGTTTCTTCTTTCTGTTCAGTTTAATGGAAATCTTTGAGCTCTCGCTCCGGTGATAATTTCGAAAAGAAGATTTTTTTGAAAGAACGAGCGAATCTGTAATCACCGAATGGAGTTCTTTTTTTAACTTATCTGAAACCGGTAAACCATTCTGGGAACATTCAGATGCTGCCGTGGGCTCCGTTTGCAATTCACAATCAATGGATCGGATTTGAAACGCTGAAGAACTTTGCTCTCATTCCATTTCCACAGCTTTAAATTGTATGCCGATGTTAGATTGTGTCCTGTGTCTTGTACTTTTGTGTTATTGTTCTCATAATTTACTTTAAAAGAGGAAACTACTAATTCTATTTATAGAATAACTCTTCATGTTCCCGTTGAATTTAAAGGCATTCTTGGTAGTCTTTAATGTGTACGTCTAAGATACCGAGCACATGTCTTTATTGCTTTCATGGTCGGATGAAGTTATTTGCGGGCGTCTGGTAAGCTCGACCCGTCGGCCCTATATATAACATACGCTTGCACTCAAAAGATTTTAAAAATTTAGACCTTAGATCATTGAAATTTCAACATTAAAGAAATACAGAAAAATAAAAACAGAATACCCTTTGAATTTGCAGCATGATACAATTCAAGACAAACATTCACTTCTATCATCTCTTTGACTTTAAATTTCATTGAATGCGGTGAAGTTGTTGCCATTGGATATAGAAATACTTTTAGATCTTTTACCTCGTAAAAAATGCTAAAAGCTCATAAAAATGCTCTTTGGGTGCTTGAAAAGGGTAGCCTTCCACTGAATTTACATTCATCAATATGAATTGTTCAAACAAAATAATCTCAAACTTACCATATCCCTTTCTCGATCGCAAGTAATCTTCAGGTAAATGTAGGAATAAATAAAAGATAGATAAAAGGTAGAATAAAGAAATAAAAGGAAATGAAGCTGACTAGGGAAGATGAGGAATGAGGTGAGGAAAAACCGTAGCTAGCTATTTTTTACAGAGGGTATGAGGCTTCTTGGGTAATGTGAGGAGTGCCGTTTCTTTCCTCACTCGATTAGAATGTGGTGTGAAAAATTTTCATGTGAATGCAACGCAAAGACCATATAATAATAAAAGTTAACGTAGCATTCAATTAGGAATGAAAAGGATGTAAGCCATTGTTCAGCGTCACTCATTCCTCAGTAACTTTCATATTATCCCAGCTGTGAGCCCGGCTGGTACAAAATTAAATCAAAGATACGTTTTCCTCGATCCCGCAACAAGAGACAAACGAAATGATTCCATTTGTTAAGTTATGGCAGTAGGAATAACAAGTCGAGGCATAATTTGAAACGGAGGCGAAGCCGCAGAAGATCTGTAACATCAATGATTAAAATAAGACGAAGAATGGGATGAGTCATGGATACCGATTTTCCGATCCGAATGGGAAACGAAGCGTTCTCAAAGAGAAATGTGGAAGAAGGGACGAGCAAATTTATGGGATGAAGAAGACGTTATCCCTAATGTCTCAACCAAAACCGTAATCTTATCTTAGAGGGAAACAATCTCCTATACAACGCATCAAACGTTCACTCCCATTCCCCTTTGGGCGTCGTTTTTCTGAAAAGTGAGAAATTCACCCACAAAAGAGTCTGTGCGAGTTCTCAATTTGCAAATGCGTTCATTTTGGAGAGAATCCTCGAGTACCTAAGTTTTCACAGAATGGAGAGAGACTAGAGCGTGAAATTTTTTCATGAGCGGCTGAATCTATTCTACGACGAGGATATTGTCGCCGTTCTAGAGATCGCCTTTCAAATGTTTGCTTGTCAATCAGCTAGTTTTGGCGAAAAAACAAACTGTGCACAGCAGAAACAACTGTTAATTGATAAAGATTTCCCCGAACGAAGTTCTCTTGCAGGTTTCTTTCGAAGAAAATGTTGGATGTTGAATGCGAGATATCCCTTTCAGGCAATTGTTTATGTATTGCGAAATCCGCGCGAAGTTTATGAGTATAAAGAAGCTTCAACGAAGAAAGGAAAAGGTAAAGCGATAAGGAAATGAGAAAAAAAGAAAAATAAGAAGTCACCGTAATAAGAATAAAATTTTCAGCGAAATATCTCCTTCATTCATCATTTCTCTGGGACTTATTCTATCTTCGCTGGAATTCAGCCGAAATTAGTAATTCTCGACAATTTCCTTTTATAGCTCCTTATCCTCGTTATTAATTAATCACTTCTTTTTCATATTTCCGATACTCTTTACTCTATTTGCGTTCTCTATTCTTGCACGCTTGTATGAATACATACATACTTACCCTGCAAGCCACCAGTAGCCTTTGGCAGGGCATATATAACACCAACATCTAACTGTGAAGTCTTTTAACTTCCCTAAAGCTCTGAGGAAAAAATGACTTGATGTGTCAATTGTTCTTATTGATTACCTTTGCCGAAGCAGGGGTGGGTCAAAAGCGCTATGATAAAAATGGCTACCCATAATTTACAACAGTATCAACAACATGAGTGTTACGAGCAGCAATTTCGCTAGAAATATTTTAAGCAACTAAAAATTATTAAAAATTCAACGAAATGAAAGCAAAGAAAGAATATTCAACAGTCATACACAGTACACTATATGGAAAGCAATCCTCTTTCTTTCCTTTTATTAGAAATATTGTAAGCTTTCCGCGTTTGAAGACTGTTTTCGAATCAATTATTTCCATTATCTCGTATTGAATTCTTAGATTAGCAATTATTTGGAACTTAAGTTGAAATGTTAATTGCAATACAGAAACGCTCCCCATAAATGAATAAATTTTACACCTCCGGAAATACATTTTTCCCGAGAACAGTTAACGGAAAACGCAATTATGCTACGGGAAATCGATACTTAAAGCTAGAGTAGAAATCGATATCGAATGATAGACCTTCATCTCGAGTTTTCTTTCTAATGGTACTTTTTCGATGTATTTTGGTTCTTATTTCCTAGTTATTTTACAAGAAAAGGTAATTTTCCGAGTACTTTTACGGAAGAAACGGCCTCTGAAATCGATACAACGCACATCCGTCTTTTGGAATTTCCATCCACATTGAATTAAAATGTTTATAACGTTTAAAATGTTTACTAGAAGTTTAATGACCCATTACCTATGGGTGGATCAGAAAACATGCCAACTTCCTTAGTAACTCAGCCAATGGTAAAAGTCCCAAGAAAAAACGGACATGAAAAAAGTCTGACAGGTTTAAAAATCTAAGTTTATACTTAGGAATAGATACGACAGCAAGAAAACACCCACAAGAACTGTCTAAAAACTGCGAAATCTACTGATGGTTAACTAAGTTTTAAGGAAAAGGTAGTTTAAATTAGGTCCGAAAGGCAAACAAAAATAGTATACGCACATTGTTACATAGACAAAACTAATGGAAACAAGGTTTCATGAAAAGTGAACAGAAACACGACATAAAATACAAATTATTAGACATCAGAAAACATCAGTATCAAAAAAAACGATGAAAATACTGAATCTGATTTAATGGGAATCAATGGAAATTATTTCATCTTCACATTTATGAAGATGACATGGGTAGTTCAGTACTGATTACCAGCTAGTATCAAGGAGGGGCGATTGCCTCACTTCCCTGGATCCACCAGTACCATCGGCCGGTTACATTGTATCATCATCGGGTAGTTCATAAGAGAGTTACCGATAACTATTTCTTATGGAAAATCACTGGTAAACAAAATATTCAATGCTATGATTTTTTTGATATTATAAAAAAATCAACATGATAAGGCGTGAATCGTGATAACTAGCGGTGACTAACATTAGCTAAGGAAACAAGCCGCCTGCAGAAATTATGAGGAAATTACAAAGTAAACTCTTTAATCTACTTTAGTAGATTAAAGAGTTGCCTGAAGAACGAAGAAGGCGATGAATGTGGCCAAGATTGACCCTCCTACGCCACGAAAGGGAGCCGTCTTTTAAGACATCACTTCCTTCAATTGTTTGCCGAAAGCAAAAACTCGGCGCGATCATAAAAAGGAAGCGGTGTTGCCAAATGCACCACTATTTATTCCCCTGGGTAAAAAGTGAGGGAGCGGGATGCCGCTGAAGAAATTTCCATTCCATTGGCTCCTCATCTGCTATCGATCTCTTCCCAACATCAGCACCTGTTTCTGGCCATCAAAAACTCTCCTTTCAGTAATCCACGTCTTCGTGTACAGGAGTACGCCTACGACGCTCGAGGATGTTGCAACGCTGAGGGGTTAGAGTTCGATAAACAGAAGCCCGCACTTTTGTTTATATTTCTCATTCTTACTCAGATTTCTTTTGTTTACTTGTTTGGTAGTAGACTAATATCATGAGTCAGCAACGTGATGCGCTAAGACTTTCCTTATTTGTAAATCCTCGAGATACCATCTCCCTCTGATGACTGGTGTCGACAACTCCTTATCTAAGCTACCCCTCCTTACCGTACCCCTAATTTACAAAAATCACCGTATTATCCTGCATTTCCTCGAATTTTGGTCTTATCTTCTTATTCCATAAAAAATGCGAAACCCTTGATCAGGGGAGCCCTTCCATCGGCAAGCAATTTTCAGAAATGTATATGAGTACATTTTCGTTTAATTTAACAAATTCTTATACTTTCTGTAGAATATTCGGTGCGTATTTATTTAAACATTAACTGGACATGATGTGTGTTTAGATTAGTGCGATTAGGGAGTCGGAGTAGGGTACAATAGGCTATTTAATGAAGTTGTTGTTTTTACGGTGCATCTAATCTACACGATTCAAACTTCCGCGTAGAAAATCATGTCAAGGCAATTTTATTCATTTAACCCTTGAAGGCTTCTTTCTGGTGGTAAATTTAGTTACATTTGATGCTTGTGCAAAGCACTGTGAAAGCGAAGGATAACGGACAATCTAATGCTTGCAATTCAGTTTTATTTCGAAATCGAATCGAAAAGCGCTTTAGTGTGATATATCGTTTATCGCAAAATGTCCCTCTGTTGATGAATCGTTCCCGCCACGGATATTGTCACTGTCGGAGTCGTGAATCTTTACAACAATCAGATTCCATACTAATCTTATAAATGTTTTTTGCTGACTATTTTCATGTATCTCCTACAGAAAAAATCATTAGAAATAACTACTGATTAAACTTAACTGTGCGTTCGGATCGATGTTATCTGGGTCTGAATGCATCTGCAACAACGTTTAGTACATTCATCTTTGTAGCATTCACACTTACATTGTAACTCGAAAGTTCCTTCACACTGTTTCATCTCATGTTGTCTCAGTGTGTTTCCACGAATTCTCTCCTTTCGGCTGGCTCTTTGCTTTCCTAGTCCCTCCCACCCCACCTTTCTTTTTTTTGGATTTATGACGCCGTATTCAAGGTTCTAGTGCGCCTGAAGATGACGCTTACGTGTCGAAAGTAGTGGCAGTCTTCTGAGTGTTATTCGGTGGAAAAAGCTACGTTAATGAATTCCGGTTCAAGTTTCCTTTGAAAAATTTGATCCCTGTGTTTTGATATTAATTATAATTTATTTCGTCATGACCATATACAGGTACTCAGAACTGAATTCAGGTTCAAAACTGTATTAAATTGGTTAAATATCAAAACCAAGACCATAAAAAATAGTTAAAAACTAAACAAAAATAAAAAATAAAAAATGAGCACACGCGTAATTAATTGCCTTTCGCTACATTTGATTGATAAATTCGGTTTTTGGCGAATTGCGTTACATAAAAATACAAATCTTTAAGTTGCATGACTCTTTACGTAGGAGGTTATCACATGGCATTTACAAAGGATATTGACATTGGAAAACATTTCAAGTAATATCACTAATATCTGGTAAAAATAAAACACCGTATATCCAACAGAATACATCATTATCCATTAGCAATTCATTTACCGAATCATAACACTCATTTAATAACATTTTATGAAATCTTAACATAAATATTTGTACTTAATTACAACATTTTGAAGAAATATTGTTGGAATTTTGTTAGAAACTTTTATTCCCATTTAATAAGGAGTTCTTTCAAACAGTCGATATATCGGATATGATAATCCGTCATTTCTTCTTGTGTTGATTTGCTGTTTTCAAATAGGTACTTATTTTTATGAATATAAATTAACAATAATATAATAATTATCTTCAAAATAGAAAGCTGTAAAGGCAACGTTACCGTTGAAAGCTGTCTAAGGACAGAAACACCAAAGAAGAAGAAATTAATAATACATATATAGAAGTACAAGTTCTTGAAAATTTGCGTTAGTCTGTGTATTTAGAGAATGTCAAGGTTCGCACTATTTTTTGTATTTTAAGTATTCATTGCACTCTTGTGGTTATTCCCCATACTCGAAATGTTATACCAGATGTACATGTAAAATGTAGGCGATGCCACTGATTGATTGCATCCAACGACCGATTGAGCATTACTAGTGTCAAAATTTACTTAAATGAAAACTAAGTTATCCCCAATAAAAAGTAATGACCGTGAAAATAAAATAAAATTCTCCAGCGCATTTAAACACTGGATGCTTTTCCAACACGTCCATTTTTAAGTTCATTACGACGTTGAAAAACAAATTGATTTTCAGAGGAAATTTCGGAGGAAATACCTTCAATGGCGACGGAAAAGCGGCTTGTTTCGCGTTTGGCCTGTTTGACAAGGGAAATTATAAAATTAAACTTAGAGAGAGAGACCATGCTTTGTGGAGCTCCATCATGTGGAATGGAAGGAGAAGTTTGATTTTTTTCGCAAAATTTATTGCAAACGCACGACCGCTTTCAGACCGAATGATAGCCTTTACCTGATGTTTGTGACTATTCGCTGAAACCGGTCGTGTGTTTGCAATAAATTTGCGGAACAGTAAAACGGTCCCTTCGTCCTACTCGAGGAAAGTTATGTTAATTACTTTTTATCATTTCAGTAAATATTCGCTTCTGCTGATTTATTCGGAAACAAACTGCATGGATGTAGTCGAGATTGAGTATTGATCCACAGCCATTAAAGAACAAATAAAGTTGTGTGCTGTTACATGCTACTTATTTTGTTTTGTTTTTATTTGAATATGAGATTAAATAAATTTACTGTCGGTATTACTTATAAAGAATGAGGAAAAAGAACACTTATATCTATACCACAAATTTTTATTACACGACCATGGTGTAAAATATTGTGGTAAAGGTATGTGTTCTTTTTACTTACCCTTTATAATGGAGACCTATAACAAAGTCGAGGCCAAATTACTAGATTCTAGTATTACTTATTCTAAATAATACGTTGGAATTCCGTTATTTTGGTAGCAACATTGTCATCAATGGAAGTAGCGAGAGAAACAATGTGTGGAACAGCCTTAGAGAAGATGAAATTCTGCCTGAAATAACAATCATTAGGAAGGCACATAATAACCCGTTACTGGATTGTCGTTTTGCTGTGAGACATGAAGTGTGACAGCAGTAAAGAAGAGAGAAGCAATGGAGATGTGATACTGTAGAAAAATGATAAAAAGTGGAGAGACCGAATAAGGAACCCTTTCGAAGAGCGAAGTTGTGGGAAATATTGACAAAAGGAAGATGAGAGTAAGTTGGACTCTCGCTGTCTGCTGAGGGCAGCATTTGAATGAACGGTAAGTATATTATAAAGGAAGACCCGCGTTGAATAACGAGAGAGAAGTTATGGCAAATGCTTAAATTGAGAATGACGAGGAAAGGAAGCGAATGCCAGTGGACAGCATGGCTTGAACAAAACAGATCCTCGTTCTTACGACCCAAGGTTTTGGTGATCTGAGGGAAGGTATTAAAGCTGAAGTTTATGAAAAAATTAATATTCCTCGAGTGGCATCTCTCTGTGTGATTGAATCCTCTGGATTGAAATTCACACATAAAATTTCTTTGTTTTAGCATAACGTATGTACATTTTGACATAGCTGCTTGATAACTATCCTCTCCTGTAAGTAAAGGAAAAATCTCAAAAAAAAATACATTAAAAGTGTACGTATTCTATATTTACATTTCACTTTCAAAGAAGGCATCATCAGGGGCACCAAAGAGATTGCCTATTTGGAAAAAGGAATCTGGTGCCCCCGACGATGCCTTCTTTGAAGTCAAACTGTTCACATAGAGAAAGTGCACTTTTTAAAGGTTTTTGTTGTGTTTTCCTTTACATATTAACTGTACCATCAATGGTTGACTCTGTTCTATGCCTTCCTATATAATCACCCAACAAGAGTCGTACAAAATTGTCTTGCAATTATATCTTAGTGCATGGAATACTATTCAATTCACAAGATTGAGAAAAATGTATTTTCTTTTACTTTTGTCTCGGTTTTAGTCATGTCTG
Organism: Ladona fulva; assembly: GCA_000376725.2. Classification (NCBI taxonomy): domain Eukaryota; kingdom Metazoa; phylum Arthropoda; class Insecta; order Odonata; family Libellulidae; genus Ladona; species Ladona fulva. The sequence continues at coordinate 799,096 of KZ308297.1, read as the reverse complement.
TGACATTACGAAAGTTATAAAGGACTGAATGCTGGTGAATTCGTTTCCTCTTCAATCTCACTCGGTACAAAAAGCAGCAGCATACTACCTCACTCCTCATCTTGCCTAAAGGACCTCATTCCCTCTCTAAAGTTAATGATAGCTCATAAAAGTGGCGCTGTGGCTTTAACCGGCCTCTCGGTTAAACACGTTACTGACAGAAGATTGCTGTTTATATTTCCATAAATGTTCGTTGTCAGGAAAATTATGGTTTGCCTAAATAAGATCGTTATGAACGCTAGGATTCACACAGATCAACTTTAAAATTTCGATACATGAATCGGCTACGTAAAATGAGTGCTCAGAGGCAGTGGATTTCATTAGATAAGATACTTTCTTCATTTCCGATGGCAGTCGCAAAGCACGTAAATTTCTCCCTTAAGTTTCATGGTTTCGTCCATAAATAGATTAAATCCCCGAGGTATTAATCGAAAATCTCCTTCGTCAGATTCAACTCGAGCCTTATAAAATTGCGGAGTATTCAATTCGATTCGTTATTTTCAAAGTGCGCGTCCAATTAACCGGTTTTTCGTGTGGTTGTCTCTAAATACTTCGTTTAAAAGTACACACGATGGTGATGTTCTCACGAAATCAGGGGACTTAATATATGAGAAACAATTGAAAATCGAGATAAGGAAGCATTCGCCCGAGGAAAGCCATTCGTAACCATTATCTTCCCTCAAACGCCTGCTTAGTGGAATAACCTTGTTTCATGATGGGATCTAATGGTGCTCACCCCCGGTTTGCAGATGGAGGAAGTCGTAAGATTCTGAGATACTAGCGATTGCTTGATGCCGCCTGCGCCACGAAATGTTTGCGCAAAAATGTACTCAAGAAATCTCAGTAAAATGAATTTTATTATTTCTATAATGAATTTCTACTAGAGAAACAATCATTCGCTGAAAAGAAGCGAAACCATAACTTCAAACGACTTAAGTTTTAAAGTAAGATAAATGGTAAAATTATAAAATATTCTATGACAAGCAGCTAGGTATTTCTTAGGATTTATTGGAAGAAATATGATGATAATATGGTGATGATATAATATGATGAAATATGAAATAATACGATGATTAAAGAACCGAATTGGATTCTTTAGAATCTATAAGAAATAGACTTACAGATTTAAAGGAGGCATATACAGCTAAACCGACCTGGTAAGAGATACAAGACAGGTTTAAAAGCCAAACGTGTGTAGGTAAAAGTGGCAGTTGTAAAAATATATGTTGAACTGCCATTAAGGAAAGTTAAAAGACATTATTTTGTTAATAGGTGCGTAAATGAATGGAATTAATTACATAAGGACATTCTTTACCCATTAACGAAAAACAAAACACGGAAGTGCCAGAGATGGTTGGGAAGGAGAGGGTTTTAATTGAAGTAATTAAGCGTCGACAGAGAAAATGGGTGGGCCAAATATTGAGAGGAGAGGTATTGCTGAAGAATGTAATTTAGGGTAGAATTAAAGGGGAAATACAGAGGATAAGACAAAGGCGAAAGATGACAGATGACATAAAGTATGTGGTAAGTTATCGACAAACTAAGAAATGGCACTGAATCGGGTACATTAAGTCATATGGACCTTCCTAATGGTAGATCATTTATTTGTGTAATAATAGTAATACGATGTAAACGTTTCTACCGAACTATTTGTCCAATTTTAATTTAATTCATAATAAATAAATAATAAATTTTAAAAATGTATCTGCATGAACCTGCTTTCAACATCGACCTGAGGCTTTTAGTTGTCCTACGTAAAATATAAAAGGCAATCTGCTTTGAAACTTTAAATTGGTCAACTTACGTACTTATTTTAAACCCATTTGAAAATTCATGAGGTTGTACTTTTGTTTTTTTAGTAATTAATATTTCTGCAGCCATGACAATATATGGTTTACGTTGTAATTTATCTGAATTGTGAAAACTATTTTTATTTTTGAAATATTCTCTCCAACGATTTGTTTATACTTCAACCGAGATTCATCCCCATGCTCTTTTTTGTTTCCTGAGTTTGAAATATCTTTCAGATATTACAGTACAGGATCTCACAATCCAACGGTTTCATGCTTTATCTTTGTAAATATAAACTTAGAATTGTATCTCTATGTAAATATATATCGAGGTCATTCGGTATTTGATTTAATTTTGTTGCTAAATTTCGAAAATTAGCGATGAGAGGATCAACATTTAATTTATTATTATTATTAGAAATCCAGGACGGAGTTTACAGAAAATACCCAATCGAGTCCCCAGCGACATCTTGGTGCATTGGTAAATCCAAGGGGGGTCTTAAGGGCGACTTCCACATCCCTTGATGACTTTGTAGTACTTGTAATTTGCACAGAATGTGTCGAGGAACTTTAATTAAAACCCGATTAAGAAATTTTTTACGATCACTATACGTCTTCTGTATATATCACACAAAAGTGACATTTTAATAGTTAATTGGAGATGAGTTCATAAGAAAATTGTCGTCTTAAACCGCACCCCCTTGGCAAGTTCACCCCCCTTGACAAGTTTATAAAACCATCCTGTCTTGAAGTGTCTCATCAAGGAGCACTCAGGTTAGAAAAAGTAACTCATTCGGAATAAATTTTGCCAACATGTGGATACAAAAACGAAAACTCAAGTAAATCGGCCTTTACTTGCGCGTGTATTATTCACCTGTCACACGCTATCAGAAAATGCTGTTAAAAGTAGCAAAAACGTCACTTTTTCATGAAAATGCGAAACATCGACGATATTCATTGTGAGAAGGGAAAATGTATGAAAGGACATTCAGGGTTTGGAAAGTCAAAACTCTGCTTTGACGTTCTCCGCATCAAACATGGGCTAATGATTTCGGGACCAATTTCCAAGATTTGGATAAAAATCTCCACTAATGAGGTTCTTATTTTCTCGTCCGAGAAAATCTCGAGAGGTATCCAAGTTAGAAAATATCATCCATGCGTTCATACGTGAGATATGTAAAAAGAAACTGAGTGAAGCTACGTAATTGTGCTTCATCTACCAAGTGAAACGATGGGAGAAATAAGTTAAAGGAGGCATGGACAGGCAGAGACTGATTATATCTTCTAACGTGCCACAACTCCAATTTGCTTTTGATAACATTCGATAATTTTTATGTGCGTGAATAACTCCAATTATGTTCATAAGACGATGCCGCACATCGTTTGCTTTCCTTTCACACGAGCACGCACACACATGTACAGGGCTACACAATGGGCGGGGCAGCGGCGAATCCGTCCCAGGTGGCTCTCAAGTGGGGCGCATAAATGAGTTTTCAAGCATTTGGGTTTCGATTCCGAACACCAAAGTAACCTACGAGAAGGAAGTACTGTGTGAAATTCAGAAAATAATGAAATGCCGAAAGGAACTGAAGAATTCACACGCAACAACTTAAAATGCCGAATGCACTGAGCCTTGTAAATCCACCAGAGGAGAATAGAAAGAAGTTTTGAAATATATTTCAGGCGAAATTTCAGTTGAGATGTTACAAAAGTAGTATTTTCTCTATTCCTCCTGAGTCAGGGTAGAATCATTAGGAGGTTCCACGTTATACAGCAATGACAGTATTTGGTTTTCAATAGATCAATAAAAATTCAATCAAACGATAAACTACTATATACTAAGATAAAAAGAATATTAGGTGCAAAGAAAACACAGCAACAAATGTCAATAACATACTATATACAAAGAGATTACAACAACAAATATCAATAAAATACCACTTAAAAAGACATTATAACAACAAATATCAATAAAATACAACACAGAAACAAATCGTAACAACAACATTAAAATCAAATACAATGGCATGATAGAACTCTGCAAGTTAGAACAAAATATTTTTCATTCTAGTGATCTATTTATACAGTATCATTCAATAGATATTATTATTTTATCTTCCCTTGTCCCATTTAAGAATAAAATAGAAACGTCTATAAAATCTATAAGAAAAAGGAACACGGCTGTGTTAATCCACTAGAGTTTATCTATCACTATCAGCAGGTTTCTCAGTTTTTTTTAAACACACCCCTTCTTATGGATATTTTCCTGCGGTGGTAGTTTTTCCTTGCGTCATCACTTATCTTCTCTCCTGAAGATGGCAATGTGGTGCCGAAATACGCGTTGAGAGTTGTGACTTGCCAAGCGTGACTACGGATAACCCTAACCCCTGCAGGTTGGAATTTCGTAACGGTTGGTTTGCTTGCAAACTACGGCTTTTTTGAGATTTTCTCAAAAGTCTAACGTAGAGACGTCTTTATTGCGGGCGATATTGGGAGTAAGAAGTCCCCACTTACGTCTAACCCATTCGATTTTAACTAAAGAAAAAGATAGAGTAGTAAAAAAATGAAAGAAGGAAGAATCTATGTACAATAAAAGGACAAGTCAAAAGCTTAAGAAAATTTCTTTAAAGAAAAACTCCCAAATGAAGAGAAGGCAGGGGGCGTGAAAAACCTGCAAAATCTACTGATAGTAATAGCTATCTTTTAAACTAAAGAAAGTTATTTATTCTATGACCTAAAATAAGAGGAAAATTACGTTGACAAAAACTCTAAAACACCGAACAAAAATTAATACGGAGTGGAAAAGTTCCATTCCAGAGGACAGTAGACATTGAAAAATAATTGTTTAAATCATGAGACGTACACACCGACAGAGGTGTGCGAGAGACTTTGGAGCAGGACTGGACAACTTAATGTAAGCAAATGTCTGCTTTTATATTTTTAAAAATATCGCGGGATATAATATATATGAAAGTTGAGAAAATGAAAGCTATCCTTGTAATATTAAAGGAGTATTTATTTAAAGATGACGATGCGAATAAATAATGTGGCACATTATATTTTTCAGTAACGAGCCTTTTGTAATTTTCAATTAAATAAGAAAGGTATTCTTTATAAGAAATATTCTTAAAAAGCCTCTTTAAGAACCTGCTTTAGAATACTGCGTTTCATTCTCAACCATTAAATTATAACGACTTTTTCAAATGAGCGGCTCGTGGGCCGTATACTATGCAAGTTTGGTTTAGAGAATTGCTTGAGCAAGACGAAGACAAGAAATTGTCTCGTAATTGGAAAGATGCCAAGTTTAAAGATCAGGAGGGAAGATTAAGGATGGAAGACACTGCAGACAAACGACGCTGAAGACAGTAATAGAATGCAACACCAGATTATGCAAAAAGACAGAATATATTGAAGAGAACAACTAAGAAGAAAACCTTGATCTACCAGAACCACTCTCTTTTTCGCTAGAGGGGTTTGTGTATTATTGCTCTCCGGACTTTGGTAATTTTAATTATACAAATGATAATTGAATTCGCTTCATTCGTTACTTAACATTTTTTTGATGAAAGGTTTTCTTCTCTGACTTACTGCTCACCATTTAATGGTTAACGAAAGGCTAGTGATAAAAAACTTGTTTTAATAAATCATTTTCTTCACATATCTAAAGAATAAATGGGGATCCTGAATTGTATGTGGAAAGAGAGAGCAATAACGCAAGCAAAAGAAGGAATTGAAATAAAAACCAACCCAACCCGAACTAATCATGGGCCAATTATTCATTGGGGATTTGCATATGTGTAAAAAGCAGTTGAACAAAACCATTATGGATCCAACCAGGGAGTGTTCCGGTTAGCAAAAGTTCAGCAAATAGCTGTCTGGTGACCAATAATAACCATAGAAAAAAAAGAGTAGCGGATGGAGTACAGGCGAAACACCTTAAGCTCGGTGGAAGTGACATTACAGAAGTTTTTTCGCATTCATTGATTAATTTTTTGAGAAAGGGAGAATTCTCAAGGAATGAAACCACGCAAAAATTATTCACACAAGAATGGAAGCGAAGGATGATTACAGCTATCCGGAAAAATTTATCAGTACATATCTCAGTTCCTGATGATGGCTGGAGCGTATGCAGCCGAAACGTCGACAACATGGAGAGACGCGACCCGGTGGGAAACCCGAGAATATTTCCTTCAGTACATATCTCTTCTGCGACAGTTGATTTTGTTACTACAGTTAACAGCTCTCGCAGGCTTCGAGAGGAAACGGAAAAGCGTTAATAGGAAAGAATAGCCAAGACAGATAGCTGCTTCTGGTCTTTTTTCTGTGGGATATTAAAGAAGTTAACAGCAGTTAGAGTTATACAGGTATATCGGTGTGTTTTACACCCCCTAACATACGCCATTGGCGGATTGAAGGACCACTCTGTAAATGTAAAATAATTGAGAATTACCTCCCCATCAGCCTCCTTTCTATTATTTTAAAAATCACTCAGAGTGATAAAGGCTGTACGCCTGAAGACGCTGCTTTGCCCAGCCTTGAGAGCAAGAAAAGAGTCCACAAGAACTTCAGCTCTATGGTTCTTCACACGCATTTGCAGCATGTGAATGTGACGAACGAATATGAGTACCCACTCGTTCTCTGCTTTGCGGGCAGTTTGTAAGCTCGGCAAGAATATCTATACCAGAGGCTCATGAGAATCAAGGGGTAGATGTGGATCACGTAGATTCCAGTGAGAAAGAGAGTGAGGTTGGGGATCGTGTCGAGGAGTTAACTTAATAGGAGCACAAAATGAGATCTGCAAAGTGAATCAGCCCCAAAGTGTACTCTCGCCTTGGAATCCCTTTCAGATTTTTCCCGGAGCTGAGTTGCCATGGAAAGGAAACGTCATTTGCCCGAAAGGCAAGTAAGCGAAGATTTGTGGAGATAAATCTCAAGATGCGGAAAATATCTACTCGAGGATGGTTGATATACTGTGGAAGCACCGTGGAAACGAAAAGGGTAGAAAAAATATTCTAACTCGGTGAACTCTTATAAATATTTAGGACAAGTGAGAAGTACTTAGTGACGTGAATGCTTCGTCCGATGCTATTGTAATTTGAACATATCATAATTTAAGACAGTAATTATGATTAAAAAGTATACATAAAAGTAAAAGTATATTAATTTTGCATTATTTAACTAGAAGAAGACTCAGTAATGTAGGGAAAAATAGCATGGTTGATGAATCAAGCACAAAACGTAAGTTGTGATGAGATAACGTCTTGTCCCATTTTAGCCTTTTCGTCTTCGATGAGAAATTTATCATTTTGAACTTTTTAGGATATGGCCAGTGTAATATTTTCTATTTCATCTCTCTTCTTTTGGCTGTGCATCTTAACTACTCTATCAGAGGTCTCTTCTCTCGATATTTTTGCTTCGCTGCATATTGTCACTTTCTTTATACCTTTTTGATAGGTATTATGTCTCTTTCTGTTATAAGGTAATCATAATAATATTAACACGACTTTATGTAGGGGCGAGATTGAGACTAGTTAGTCTCTTCTTACATTTAATCCTGTGTCATTTAAGATTTAAAGAAAGAGCTTTTGGGAGTAAAAGAAGAGAAAAGGCGACTAAAAGAGAGAAATATTACACTTAGATCAGACTTAGGTTTTTTAAAAAACAAAACAAATTTTACAAACAAACAATTAAAACCTTGCAGGTTGATACCCACGAGAATGGGAGCATGAAAAACCTGACAATAAAAGCACTCTGTTCATAGATATTTAAATGTATACCACTGGTTAGGTCAATTTATCAATCGAAATGAAGAAATGTAAAGAAAATAGCCTAATTGAAGCTAAATTATGGGGAAATTGTAAACAATCATACATATTTTCTCATTAAATCCAAACGAGGAAAAAGTATTGTTGTATTTACAAAGACAGAGAAATCATTCAGTGAATTCCATTGGAAGACCAGAAGATACCAAATAAAAAGGAAAAGATCAGATGACATTGTTTCACTACGTACGACATGTGATACTTAATCTTCATTATTACGCGTATGTATTCAAGAAAGTAATGGTATTCAGAAAAATATTTTCGTCTCATAACTGTGTTTCATATTTTTCGCAGGTTTCCTTCTTCTCCACGAGCCCTGAGCTGAGCAACAAGCAGCGATTCGAATACTTTTCGCGCACCATTCCCTCGGATCACTACCAAGTGAAGGCGATGGTGGAAATTGTGAGGAGAATGAACTGGTCTTACGTTTCCATTCTCTATGAGGAGTCCAACTATGGGATTAAGGTAATCTTCAAGTAAATCTCATAAAGAGAGTTATCGTACTAAAGTGACATAGTTTAGAATATCTCAATCTTCAAGGAGTAATATTTTACGATCTTATATACGGTAGAGTCTCAATAAAACGGAGTTAATGTGGACTGGAGACACTTCGGATAATACAAAGGGTCGTCTTGCGTACGTATTATAAAATAAACACGCCGATTTTATGCCTTGCCGTAATACGACGTGTATGTAGAATTCAAGTAATCATTTTGATTTTAAATACATTTTAATAAAGTCTTTCTCTTTTCCTTCCTAATATACACGTCAATAAAATTAATGGTACCCAGCGATACTTGGTGAAATGACATAGTGAAAATATTTATAAATCTTAATACAAAATGTGTACAGATTCACATGTTGTAAGTTCTGATGATAGCGTAAACTCAAGCCGAAACTAGTAAACATTTTTATAAAATTTTTGTGGATTTGTACAAATGTTATATTGAATATTTTTCTACGTCAATATTCCAGAGGCGGTTCTCATTTGTTTTATCGAATATCTCCAGATTATTATGCCGATGTTTGATTGTCTATGCTGAACATGGTACAGTTTCGGCAAAAGTAACTTAAGCGGGGTGCCAGTGCATATGTGTGTTAGTGAAAAAGACAAAGTATACAAATGTGTACCTCGGTTAAAACGGAACCTCTGTTAATCGTAACTCTTATAATCGAGACTCTACTGTAATTAGTTTTTGGTGGGACGTCAGGTGACGGCTGCAGCAATTTAGTGGTTTTGTAATAAAATAACGTGGATTAATAGTTGAAAAATAAACAACAGACAGGATTCAGCCCTTACTTCTCGAATATAAGCTGTTAGAGTTAACTTTCAGTTTTATTACTCAACAAATCACTCATTTCCATGTCGCATTTGCACAGAGTTACGGCTGCCTCCGAATTTTTTATCATATTAAAAATATTGATACAAAAAAAATAAAATGACAATGTGAAATTCCCGTTTACCAATATTAAGTTTACCTGTAAAAGTTTACATATTTGATTCATTTGCGTATTATGGAATTACACAAAATGAAGGATTGTGCATCAACTAAATCAGATGGATTTGTCTCTAAGGAGGTTCAGAGCCATTTAGTAAGATAAACCCCGGGTTCATAGGCAAATTTATTTCAGAAATGAAAACAGATTTGCCTACATTCCTGGGGTAGACAAACTTCTGCCATAAATGTGACAAAGATGGAATCAGTGATACATTTACATACATTTCCTCCGAGTCACCAATGGCGTGTGTAGCTGTAAATATTTAATCAATCACTATTAATTACTACCTCCCATAACTTCGATTTCTTAAGACCCATTTTAGCACTTGCAAGAGGGGGTTGTAACACCCAAAACCCCTCCATGGGTACGCAACTGACTATGTGACTATAATACACATTTGAGAGTGCCGATGAATACCCTTTTCTTGATTACTTACATCGCCTGATATAACTTACAAATACACAAGGCACTCATTGTTGTTTGAAAAACGTTATTGCTGAGTCTTAATTTTTATGCTTGTATTTTTGAAAGCTTCTGATTTTTAGTTACTGGCAACAATGCTGATCGACAACATCGTTCTTTTTTATTATACTTAAACTTCTTAAACAGCCCTCGTATATATTTCGGTCTCAACATCGGCTTCCCTCTGCCTCTTTTTCTTTTTCGAGCGTTTTTTTTTCTTCTCGAGATTTTAATCGACACTTTCCAAAGATATATCACCTTATGCGATCTTAAAAACTTATAAAATACAAATAGCCAGACCGCCATCAAATATCCTTTCTTAAACTTTACAATCGCTTTTAAATAAGATTACCATAATATACTCAATACTTCAAGCTTGCGTATTTTAGTTTAAGCGATTTTAATACTATTTATAATAATAGTGAATGTATGTTTAGTACGAGTACGTACTGTGAATCGGATTTACGAATCAGTGTTAACTTTCACTAATTTATCTCGTACGAACACGAAGAGAATGTAATTAATATTAACTAACGATTATTATTATTGTTAATTATTTTTAAAATAAACTTCTCCAGAAACAAAAAAGCATTTAATATGTCATTGTAAAAGCCATCTTAATTAAAAAGCATCATTCTTAATTGGTCATATTGAATTGGAAAAAAATTTCGCTTAAAGTCTCTCTACACTCCATAAGAAAGAATATTCTATAAATATTTTCAAGTTTATTACTGAGTATAGCTCTTACAGATAAGAAACGGTACATAATATAGCTTAATTTCGTCAAGGCTTATCTGTTTAAAAATTCCATCGTCTTGAGTTATAATTTTTGAAATCGAATTTATTTAACTCTTGTCGTCATAAAATGGCTGTAAAGAACAGCCCCGAAGTGTATAAACAGGATGGATGAGTGAAAATTTGTGTCTGAATTCTGTGTCTAGACAATTGTGCGATTAAGTTACCCAATCACGTAACGCAAGACGACAACTTACATATTTCGCACTCTATGAATCTTTCTCGATAAAAATGTGGAATACTGAAATTAATAAGAGTGATGACTCATCATCACCCATACATAAGGTTTAACACGTGACTTTCAATCCCTCGTCCAGTTCATCATAAGTAATGTCCAGCCTTTAAGAGAATGTACATATTCATTGAATAAAGTAAATAGTTTCTTATTCCTTTCATAATAATAATAATACTAATAATAATAATATCCATGTTCGGTACCTACTCTAAAATTTTTACATCGATCCACCGTCTCCATAATTTTTCCTCAGCACTGTGTTGATAAATTTCCAGACAGAAGAACGGATAACGGAACTTAATATCTAAAATCTAAATCTGCATCTAAGTTAATGCAAGCCGCCTTTCGGCGTGTGGCAGGGGGAGACAGAAATTATAGCTAATCGATATAACGGAAACCCTTACCGTCTGTCTGCAAAGTATCCTGCCAGAAGGCCACTCAGAACCTCTGTCCCTCCACCATTAGTAATCAAAATCCTTGGCGAGGAAATGGGGCTTACTAGGCAAGGTGAGGAGTGAGGTATTTACACTCTGGCTCCTTCCCCAGAGAGCCATAATTCTATAAACGGAAAACTTCGACGTAAGTGAAATGCAACGACCTCATGAAAAACGCTTTTCATGCAATGCAAGAAGAGATAAACAAAATTAGATTAAGCAGTATCACTCATACCACAGAAGTTTTCGTATTTTGAACAGCCATGAATAATATTCAGACAGTGGGAAATATACAATTTCCTCTATCCTGCACTAAAGAATGTAAACATAAATCCATCAAGATATGGTTGGATTGGAAGTAAGCCTTTGCGTAGCGACCTATTCCTGCAGCTGACATCTGCATTATACAAGACAAATAGGGCCGTGAGCAATAGCTTAAATTCATAAGCGGAAAAGGTATGTGACGCAGAAGTTCTCGCGGAGGAAAAATTGCAGCTAATCAGGTCATTCAGAAGGAATTCACGGGGATCGCTTTATTAGCAGGGCGTGGAAGGAAAAGGAAAAACAATTTACGAGGCGATGGAGAAACGTACAGCTTTCGCCAAGCGTGAAAGGATCACATTAATGGAGGCTCTGAAATGAGCCCGAAGGACATATTTCCTTCAAGCAAAGATAAATTAGAATAGCTAATGAGGGAATGAGTGTATGATGCCTTGCAAATGAGGCGGGAGAAGTGGGTTTGGAAGAACGCGATCAAGAACTAGAGAAACATGACAATCGCAGAACATCTAATCAGCGTATTAAAAACGTGTGGTGTTCAAAAGGGCAGGAAGATGCTCAATTGTCTTTCACATAAAGCTATTTTTAATCTTATTGTTGTGCTTGTATAGATTGTTCATCATTAGATGCATCAACGTTTCGCAACATCGCCAACTTCTCGTGCCATCATAAAACCGCGCAAAATGTTTCCACTGCTGTACTCCACTGCTAACTTTGTTAGATTTAACCTTGGAAAAATCCTGAGAAAAATATTAGTAATGTTTGGGAGTTCCATAATAAATAAATGGAAACGGATTTCTATCTAACTTGATTTATTCAACGACTAAAATTGTAATCCATCTTATTCTTCTATCCTTTTTTTATTGTTTGGTCTAAAATAGCATTATTTTTTAATTTCATCGAATAGTTCTTGCTCTCCGCGGAATTTACTGGGAAATCGTCATTGTTGCGACTGGTTTAAATAAACTTAAAGCGTCGGAGTAACTGTTTTAGCAACCAAAACTTTATTGACAGCAACGTAAACATTTACTGAATTGACCCCCTATCTAACTCTGAGTTAATAATTGGTAAACTTTGCGAAAAATGGATGTATTTCATTATAGCTTTGCAGTTTTAAACCTTAAATTATATACGACGCCAATAATAAATATCCTCATATAGTTTTCTTTCCTGTCATACTTCTCTAGAATCTTTGCGACCATATTTATAATTTTGCCCAATTTCTATTTTGTTCTATCACCGTTGCTTCCAAATTTTCCAATTTTGGCTGAATGATTATATACCTTCTGCTATACATTCAAATACAATCTTCCGTCATTTGTTTGAATCAAGACATTCCTTTATTCAACGCTCTCCTCAATCAAGCGAATACAGGTAAGATTGTTTTGAAGAAATTGAATTTCTTTATGTGAATATTTTTGTGAATAGACTGAGCCTTTGTAGAGGAAAGAGAAGGCTACGATACCATATTTTTCGATAAATTTCAGCTTTGATATTACTTTAATCCACTACTTCTTATGCTCCTTTGTGCAAATAATTGAATGAGTAACTGTAATAAACTTCAAATTTGATGGTTGCGTTAACTCAGGGGTAAATATAATCATTTTGTCACTCTTGGCGTTAAAAAGGGTAGAAAACGCTGACTTCTGACCTCCGTGACCTTCTTTTTCCTTTCTTGGAACTTAAGGATGAGAAAGGCGAAAGATGTTCATTCAAATGCAGGGACCAAAGAAGGAAGGGTCTATAGAAAGATGTACGAATATATTATACTATATATCATATNATGTGAGCAGCGAAACGTAAAATTCACTTAACGGGAATTTTTTTGGAAGTTACTGAGATCGAATAAATATATATATAAGCGGCGGTGATTGCTATAATAGATAGTTTGAAACTATCTCACGTGCGGCAAGTGTTGACTAGAACGTTTTACGCCCCAGGTCTGTTTCGGAGAGAGGAAAGGTTTACACAGAGTAGAGTTTTATCTCTCACAATAGCTTGAAGAGACAAAAGGGATCAAGTAGTCATTTTAAACGGATTCCCCGTATCAGTGGCCAAAAGTGAGAAGCGGGTGCTGCTACAAAAGCAGTGGAAAGCGATCGAAAACAAAGAAGAATGGAAGGGTAAACAAGTGCGTCAAAGATCACTCAAAAACCATGGAATGCGATTGAACACGAAGAGGAATAGAAAATGAGGGCGTCAAAGATCTCACATCGCAATACCAGAGCAAAATGGGACAAATTGTGAATACACGATGTATTAAGTACAACGAATTTACTTAGCACCTGATATGTCCATTTCAATATTGACCCAGAAAATTCCAATATGCTTACATTTATATTAATACCCCACGAGCAGCGTGCTCGCACGTGTGTCGCACTCTGCCATACGCCATATGGTGGTTCGCGGGGTATTGATGGGAATATATCCATCCTTGCTGCTATAATCCCACGAAATCTCTTTGAAGTCTGGCTTCGAAAAACTTGTTCGTGAATCACGATGTCACGTATTTCATCATTTAAATTACTATTTAAAAGTTTCTCGAATAGTTTGTGGCTATACTATATATGGTGGTTCATCCATCCTTGAGTGATTCCAATCCAATGGATTTGTGCATCTGTAATTCACTTCCATCGAACCTCTTGTCTCCATATTGGTCCTGCAAGCCGTCAGTGGCGTGTGATAGGGGGTGTATAAATACCGACATCCCTCTAACTAACTCTAATTGCCATTAGCTTCTGTAATACTCCTCGAGAAAAACGAACGGAAGTATTTATCCGTCCTGGAGATTGTAACTGTAGTAACAAAATCAACACTTCGATGAGATCTGTGATATTTTCAGAATAGCTTCCGTTGGTAATCAAGTCTTCTATCCTTAAGCGAATCCCACCCGAGGGACTCTATCTTAGGCGAAACACTGCTATCGAATCTGAAATCTCCTTTAACGAGCCTAGCTGCTCTACGTTGAACCTTCTCTCGATCGAAGACTAATCCTACTTCGTGAGGAGCCCAAATAGTTCAGCAATAATTTAGGAGAGGTCGAATCAAGGAAAAGTACGCTGTTTCTTTTACTATCGATGATCATCCCCTCAGGATTCTACTGGCTAATCTTTGCATCCCATTCGCTTTTCCTGCCAAGCTTCCAAACCCCTCTTTAAAGGAAAAACTAACACTTAAAAGTCGTGAGTTTAACTCATGAGAGAAACTAAGGAAATTGTTCCATCTGCAGTATACTTTTTCGACTACCACAAACTTTTCATCAAATTTCCCGACAAAAGTGAGAGTCACTTTTGTGAGGTGGAGAGTAAATTAAGCGAGAGACAGTGATGAATCTAGAAAGCGTTTCGTAAATACGCAGTCAAATGATAGCTCATTTTGAAAATAAGTCCTCACATATCTTCACTAGTGTGTCTGAGACTCTCTCCGAGTTTCTTTTCAAGTTAAATTCGAGGGCCTCCCAAGGAGTTACAGAAATCAAGCTTTTACTGCTTCTTGGATAGACTCGAGATAAAACCAGTTGATCTCTTCTTGAGCTTTCAGCACGTTCGTTTCTCTCACGAGACGGCTGTTTCGCCATCCACCCCAGAGGGCGTCTTCACTTAAACAGAGTAGAAAATGAGGCCAATGAGCCCCCATTTAACGTCATTTGCAAATGGGATTTTTAGCCTCCTCTTACGCCTTTAAAACATTTTTTATCCAATCAAATCACGTTCGAGGTATAAAAATAAATAGTTTTGACTTTCCGATAAATAAAACTTAACTATTTTCCTTGTTCGAAGAAGTCATATCAGATCTATCTCAAGGATATAATAATACTTTATTGACATTCGCACGGATGTGATTCGCACAGTAAGGACGCCGAAGGTGAACCGATGTCTGGTCATATTAAACTTATTTTACAATGTTTTACATGTTACAACACATTCTTTCCTTTCATACGTTCCTCATCCCATTAATATGCAATCATACTACAAATATAAATAACATATTGTAAAAAAATACTCTAATACATTTAAATAACTCATTTCATTTAACATCTTTAGAATAAAGTATAAGTTACATAACTATAATACATTATAGTTCTAGCATGAATACTTGAGGTTACATCATTTTATACTATACTTACCTATATTAAAGCTAAGTATACATTAACTATGGTTGCATTACGGCTACTCTAAGAATCCTTTGATTGAAAAAAATTTCTATCATTTTTTTTCAATTCCTGCAAAAATAGCTGAATAAAAATTCCTACTAGACCTAAGGTTTCCCAAGGAGCAATTGGTAGATTGTTAAAAATTTTAATTCCCACGTACATAGGGCGGTATTCATATAGCGTTAGTCTTGAGTAATTTATTACCTTTATAATTACTGCATCATGATGATGATTCTCGTATCATATATTTTCACAATCGAGTCTTCCGTTAAGGTGGTACTTAAATTCGCTGCTGTTTTCATGCAATCGCTTTTGTTTCCCATTCTGTGCACACCCCTTCTCACCAGCGGCAGATTTATTTTGGTCTTTCTCTTCCTTTTGGTCCAACGAACATGGCGTAATGAATTATCCACGTTATTCCGCTCTCTTTCAAAACAACGCAGCACACCCTTTTTAAATTCCTTCCTTTAATCTTTTGGAATTCTGGCAATCTTGTGACAAGACCGAACGAGATGAAAACCGAAAACTCAGTGAGAGATCCTCAAACCAACTCCGCGGAAATTAACGGAGAAATAATATGATACCCGTAGTTATTTTCGGGCTACATTGTTGCGACATAATGATATCAAGTCAACAAGCTCCGCCCCTCAACAATGATAAGTAAAAACAGCTATTAACAAACGAAAATAAGCTTTGTCCGGGACATTTTGAGGTTTTAATTATCCTCAAATGCGCTCCATATCCCTAGCTCTTTCCGTTTCGCGCGTCATTTCCGCTGTAACTGGTTACTGTGGCGTGGAACAGTTAATGTTGGCTTATTGCAGGCTTTCGAGGAGTTGGAAGTTCTTCTGGTTCGCCACGGCATCTGCATCGCGGTCAAGGAGAAGCTTGTCAAGGACTCCGGAGTTGCAGAAGAGGCTGCTTATGACTCCATCGTGCTCAAGCTGCTCACCAAGCCCAGAGCCAAAGGTAATGTGTTTTTATTTATTTTCCTCTGTTACTCCTCTCCTGAGGATGTCATTAAGATTTGCATTACGCCGCTTTTACGAAGTGCTTCAAAACAGGAAATGTGAGAAACTGTTATCGACCTGCGAATGGGGAACTTTTAAATATTGATCATCTAGAAAGGATTACTTTATAACGGGAAACACGGGACAACTGCGAACATATGGATTTTGGTCGACCATATCCCATCAAGTCGAAAACGGGACATTTTCCATTATTAAAACGGGACAAAGCGGGACAATCTCTTTGCTCGATTTTTTTTAGGAGACTCACCCGCACTTAATCATGGATTCAGTCCGTCATGTGCTTATTTAAATTTAAATACTGATGTCTCAGCGTCAGATATTTAAGAATAAATTGCATTTTTAGCCTTATTAATTTATAATATTTGTGTACTAAAAAACGGGATATCCTAAATTTTACGTAGTAAATTTGCTAATTCAAATGTTATCTTAGGCATTATCTCAATGGTTGTCAATTATATATTAATATGTTCTATGTATCAATTCTTAATATAGCTGAAAACGGGACATTTTTCATTAGTAAAGCAGAATAGTATATAAAATTGGTTTTTATCGAGGGATTTTTTTTCATTATGTCCATGAAGATATTATTTGAAAACATTCTCGGGCATTTTGTGGATGGAAATTTGATTTTAACCGGCAATAAAGTACCTCTAGGTTCTGTGCGGAAATGAACTATAAAGCACAGGGGATTAATTAATTTTAATAGTGAAATAGTATAATTTTTCGAAGCTAACGTTTATAACCACAACCGCAACATAGAGTTTTCGTATACGTTAATAGATTTTATGATAACAAAATTTACTGCGAAAATGTTTGACCATTTGTTAGATTTAAATTTTACTGTATCATTTAACCCTTTTAGTTTATCTGTAGCCGAATATTTAAGTATCTGCACTTTGCTATTGAATAACATGAAAGGCGTCACAATTTTGGCGGACGCTTCAAAGGGTCAAAGAGAATTTATGCCGATATGAAAGGCCATAAACGAGACTGTCCCGTCCTATTGTCAGCATAAGTATTTTGTTTATGTGTATTTCTATGACAACGTAATTTGTAAGCAACTCCCAACTATTCAAATAGTAGACATAGTATTAAATTGTAAGGTGGTAAATGCTAAATGCATTATTCAGAACCCATGCTTTCCAATGCGGAGAAAGAAGCGTCTCTCAATCAAATGTGTCAATCAAATCTCCCACCCAATATAAGTTTTATTAGGGAAGTGCTCCAATTTCGGAGAAAGGTGGGAAACAAATGAGTTAGACGACGGAAAGAACGAGAACAATTGAGAGAAAGACAACAATCGCGGTAGTCGTTCGACGAATTAACGCGTTCCATTGTAGCAAATATTGAGCGGAATTCGGCATTTCAATGACGATTTTGGGTTTAAATTCTAGTTTTTCTTGCACGAATCACCCGTTTCCTCATCTCATTCACCTCCATATTGCGAAGCCCTTTCCTTATCCTCACTTCACTTTTCCTTTGCGTGGAACGTTGAAAAAGTTTGAGGAAGGCGCTGCTCATTTTCGACACAAAGTTTTTATTATAACTCATTGTCGCGCGTGTGAGCTCGTCGAGTCTTTTCATTCTGAAATACTTGAAACGCTGCTGCGCGACAGTATCGCTTGGTTTTATTTGAAATTTTCCAGAAGCGGCAAAGCTTGATTCCGAGAACTTTTTCGACGCCCTTTCAACCCACCTCGTTTAATGTTTTTCTGTGTACTCATACGCAAGATCCTAGAGAAACTCGAATTAACCTCGTAATGACGAAGAACCTGAGGAAAATGTTTCAGTGAGGTATTTTTACAAGTTGTTCTTGTGACACTGCTATTCTTACTGAAGGAATTTAAAACTTTTTACTAATCGCGTAATTCTATTTCATTTAAACGAAAGAACGAGTCCTTTTCGTAAATGCGTCCGACATAGAATGGCCTATTTTATGGATTTACTAACGCGGAAAATGAAGAAGCGTTTAGGAGGCATTTTGAGATTTTGAAATGGTTATAAGTCTGTTGCTTGCTCGAAAAGCAATAAAACGTTTTCCTACATGTGAAAAACCTCTCGTTGTGATATTTTAAGCAACGGTAAAATGACTACTCGCCTTTAATCAATTATTTTCTGCCCTTTCAATCACAAAATATTTTTAACTTAAACCTATATTAATTGGTAAATATATTGGTATACATACATTGATATTGAAGAATGTTAGGTTAAATTTAGCGCGGTTATGTGTCACCAGCCCTCTCACAAATTCAGTACTGTTGCTAAGGAATTATCAATTAATATTTATGGTAATTCATACCTAAAAACTAATAAATTATCTAAAACTATTAAACGCCCCCGTCAAGCATGATGGAACTTAATTTAGTTTAAAAATATATCTGTTATCGTATATATCTGGTCTTCCTAAGCCAGAGACAGTCCGTCGTAAGATCATAATAACTCAATATATTTCTTACCATTATTTATAATATTTATTCTACTGTTTTCAAGTCATGAAAGCCTACTACGTAAATCTCTTGTAAAGACTATAAGAACTGATTATCCCCGTGCTTATATGGGGAAATTCATGAAATCAAAATTCAACAATGGCCTTAGTCGTCAAATGGATGGGTTGTTTATTTCCGAAAAATTATACGAATTTTCCGTGTATTTATCGAAATTCTCGCAAAGCCTACTTTACGTACATTTTTTATGGAAAAACATAAGAACTTGTTATCCCCGTGTACTTACATGGGATAATTCATAAAATCAACATTCAACAGTTGCCTTAGTCGTCAAAAGAATGGGTTGTTTATTTCCGAAAAATTATACGAATTTTCCGTGTATTTATCGAAATTCTCGCAATGTCGGATCAATATCAATATTTCACGGCTAAAATAGGATATATGATCATTTTCCTTTCTTTTGACATTGACCCTGATTTCGTAACACCATTATTTCTAATTTAATTCTGTAAAAGAAACAACCTCTACATGTAACGAAAACGTACTACGTTCATCTCTTATGTAAACGTATTTTCTGCTCCTGGGTTCGAACCCGGGCCTTTACAGAGATGAGAATAGTTTTCTTGGGGTTTTAGCATCGTAGAAACACAATGCAGTTTCTTTCAGATCTCTAAGGCAAGCCGTATCCGAGATAAATAGGACAGACAGACGGACGGACAGACATTTGCTTTTTATATACATTATTAGTCTCTTCAAATCCGCATTTTCACTTCAAACTTGAGAAATAATCTTCCTTTGAATGAAACCATTGAAAATTGTGCGTTTCACTGTTTTAAGCATTATCTCTTCCGAAATACCCATATTTAAAGAGTGATGAAATCATCCCCTATGAAGAAGTTGCATGTTCACATAATTGCAGTTCACAACTTCATTGTCTTGATAAATACTATACAGTGTGTTAGAGTATTCATGCTCGCCTAAAACTTTCGAACTACATCTCACATAGCTTTGAAACTTTCACATTCTTGAGTGTCAACATACCACAGTAGCTAACGATAGCTACTTTTTGCTTTGCGAACACTCGATCATTCAGGCGACATTTCGTAAGGAATGCACATTAAAGTTCGTTATATTCTACTTATTTTAGTTTATTTTCTTGTAAATTTAAATGAACATTATTTATCGTGCCAGGCTGCTAAATGTGTTTTACGAAAGGAAAATTAGCGGGGAATATTATTTGCGTCATAGAGAACTTTTTGATTCTTAAAATTCACGCTGTGTTTGGCAAAACGGCAAAATTTGTATTTACGAACTCCATCTTAACGACAGATGCCATTGTTGAAGACAATTTTGTTTATTTTGTGTCTCGTTTATGAGTTTGCGCGAAAATATAGGTCCTCCAGGAATCAGCGGTGATAGATGGGTGATTTTGTCTATAAATTTGGAGCCTTAATAATTTTAAAATTATTATTTCCCATCGCCAAAAAGAAACTTGCAGCCTCCAAACTTTGGACATGGTCAGATACCCTCAATCCAACAATTTTAGATAACTTTTATGGAGATATCAATTCCAAATTTGACTCTTGGGACCTCTTTGTTGTTTAAAAGTTCCACTGTTTTTGGAAATTTTGATTACAAAGGATTTATGTTTTTTGGTTGGAGCTAAATTTTAGTTTAAAAAATATGATTTTGATTCCAGTCCATCGTCCACGCCGGGTTTTTAAGTAACTTTCTCTTAAGTTTAAGAAGAAGCGTAGCTTCGCCTCTGCTTAGTATTCCAATTGCTCCCCAGATGGCAGGCACGTCTTCACTTGCTCACTTAACAGATTTGTTTCCCTAACTTTCCTTCTTCCTGAAGACAATCACAATGACTTCCTCTAGAATTGTAATGCTTAGCGCCTTTGAAATCCTCAGGAAATCATTAATCGTCACCACTCTCTCGACTCCTTTAAAACAGACCGAATTCCAAGCGCATAGACGAGTTGGGCTTAGATCTTCATTTTTGTGCCTATGATAAAACATAGAATTTTGTTATAAATTTTCCTCGTTTTAAATTATTCGTATAGGAGCTTTCGGTTAAAAAAATACTGTGAGTAGAACGTTTTTATGAAATAGTAAAAGATTCCAATGCCGGTTTTCCGGAATCCGAAATATCGATCAGAGTATCCCAGGATTAAACAAAAACTGCAACATGTTGGTCCATTCTAAAACTCTGCATAAAGGCAAAGATATCGTAAAACAGCTAAGAAGAGACGAGATAAAGAAATTAGAATATAAAATTAAATTATGAGTCCCAGTCATGTCGCTATTTTTCACACATGTCATTCCTTTGAAATTGTGATTATTTGTTCTCTAGGAAGAAACGGAGTGTTCAGCTGAGCTTAAACCCACGGGATCAAAAGAGTAAAACAAGTCATGCTTTCATTCATACCGACGGTAACCTTTTTGCTTCTCTTAACAGGAAATTCCTTTTAATATTTACTACTTTATTCATAGCACATCTCTCTAGATTCGGCGGAATTTGTAGCAATCTCATTTTAAAATTATTTTTCCCCTGCCATCCTCTTCGAATATTTGCAGGTACTACTTTCCTGATGTTAATAAAACCTCAAAATTCGCTAATTGGATCGGGGTATCTAATTATTATATATAATTGCCCTATTCTGTTTTCCCATTCCATCCAACTAGCTTTTTAAACGTGACTCGGAAAAGCATCTGCATTTAATAAATTAAAATAATTCAAGGGATCGTTTTGAACGTGAACCGGTACCTGCGTTTAATAAATTAAAATAATTCAAAGATCGTTAAATTTTGGATTTATTCCGTTGAAATTTAAACACGTTTTCATTCGTTTCATCAGAAAATCAAACAATAAATCCCTGTAACATACAGCCGATGTTTCGTTTAATTAGAATGTCCCACTTGTTAGATTTTATGATATTTTCAGCCACCTTTGAACAAGATCCTCGATTTCATTTAAATTATAGATTATATTTATTGTAGTACAAATGAATTGGTCACCTTTAATCTCTGAAGTATTCGTTTACAGCAAGAATACAACACCATCTATCAATATAGAAAAGTGTCTCGATTTCGGTTATAATAAATGAAAAACAATTGCTGCTGCTGAATACAATGAGACGAACAGTGACAAACACAAACACCGGGAGTTTTTTCCGGAAACTTCAGATTTTTTGGCTCACATATAGTGACTTGTTACTATTTCTGTTATAGTTACTATATAGTTATACTTGTCTAGTTAGCCCAAAATCCTAGAAGATTTTCGTTCGAATTTTTTTCATCGATATCGTACATTTTCGCAGCAGAAACATCACGAAATAATATCTGAAGTTTGCCTTCTTAATGCAAGGAGATCAACCAAAACAGATTTCTACTTCCAAAGTTTAGAATTTTAAATTTTAAATGAAATATAAGAAAGTTGACGCTCATTTACGATAAATGACATTGTATGAAATGAATAGTTCTTGGCTTTATACAATTAAATGTCTAGAAGCTGACTCCGCCGTCCACCGAATATTCATCTTCTTCCTTTACTTAGTTTGCAGTCGCTGGATTACTGTGACATTTCACACCCAAGTGTCACTTCCATAAGTCAAAACTGGCAAGATGAATCGGTTAATGACATTCTATATATCATCGTCATCGAGAGAGAACAACCCGACGATTGATTTGTAGTAGCCCTCCAAGTCGTCCTTTCCCCAGCCAATCGTTTCATTCCCTAATGATTTCTAACCTTAACACTGACCCTAACCCGCCGATCATAATTTAGCAAATGTCTTCCTCCGCCATCCCTCCAATACGGTCATCTGCACACTATCGTTCTTCAAAGGGCGTCCGATCAATTCCTCCCGCATTTTCTCCAGTTTTCCACAGGCTTCTCTCTCCTTTGGCTCTTCGAAGGACTTTTCCAATAGTAACTCAGTTCACACATTTTATTTCTATCCTTCTTCCGCACCACATTATATCTTATTCACTTTTCCAGACTTCGATAAGGATTTCGCCATTGATGTTTCTTTCCTTTCGTATCCTTAAATATAATTTGCGTAGTGTCCATCCATCTGCCCACCCCACCCCCCTCTTCTTCAGAATAGAGTTGTTGTAGAGCCATGAGGCAAATTGCATTGTGTTTCTAAGAGATTGAAAGCCCCAGGAAAACTATTTCTATCCCTGAGATGGCTCAAATTCGAACCAATAATACTTTTCCATAAAAAACGCACGTTCAGTTCGTTTTCACGTCTTGCAGACTTCGTTTCTTTTACAAAATTAAATTTGAAATTATGTTTCTACGAAATCAAGATAAGTGCCAAAAGAAAGTAAATTGATTATATTCCAGCGATTATTATTTTTTGGTCGTAAAATGTTGATTCAAAACTGCGAGAATGTTGAAATAACAGGCGGACATTTTGTCAATATTTAATTTTGCAAATGAAATAAGCCCTACAAGCGATAAAATTGAACTAAAATGCATGAACTCGAATTCGAATAGTGACTTGTTACTATTTCTGTTATAGTTACTAGTTATACTTGTCTAGTTAGACCAAAATCCTAGAAGATTTTATAATAATAAGAGTACGTCATTTATGAACTCGTGTAATTATTTAATCGCGATTTTTTGTTCATATAGTCAATCAAGTTACCGTCGCGGAACATTTCATAGTAAAAAGAAAGGGCTGCTACTGTATATACCTCACTCCTCACCTTCTCTAGTATACCTCACCATTAATTTTGGTACATAATGGTGGGGGATGAGGCCTTTGGGTTGTATACTTCGCGAACAGATAACTATATCTATATTAAATTTCTAACTTTCGTAATATTTTCTTGAGTGAGCAATTCAGTGCGATGAAAAGGAATATCTTCTTGTATATTTTTGAGTAATCCTACGAGTATATGTGTACCCTATAAGGGTATATCTGTACTTTAGTCCATTTGCGAGGTATGAGGATCTGCGGCTTGTCACCAATCGCATCAATTCCTTCTTAAAGTCGGATTGAACCGAGGACTAAAAGGCACATGCAAAGTAGCCATTAATCTGTGCGGGGAAGAGACGCAATAATGTGCCAATCTTGAAATATGGAGAACGTTTAGTTATATGGTTTTGGGGGAAAATAAAGATTCCCCTCCCCTGCTTCCCCCACCCCTCTTTCTTTTACCTTCGCCTATGACGTCATAACAAACATAATGCTCCATCGAAAGATGTAAGATATCGGGATAAAAAGTAGCCTACGTGTCAATTCAGGACATACATTATCACCCAGTCAAATTTCATCAAAATCGGTTGGATAGTTTTTGCGTGATGCGATAACAGATAGACAGAAAGAGAGACATGATTTTTTCAATAGGTCTTTTGGACTTAGTATCACTTCTATCTACCACTTTTTGAAATTTTATTTAATGTACTGAAACGGCTCTTACAGATTTATTTGAAGTATAGTTAATTGACTAAAAACTGACACATATTGCCTTTTTTGGGCCAGATGTTACAATAACATATATATCCACGAAGTTTAAACAAAATTCCGTGTTGGTTGACGGGAGTGTTGACTAGTTATTATAATTTTTAATCTCCGAAATAACTTAATCTCTTATTCTAAGATCCATTGCCTAATATTGTTGCAAATATAGCTGTTGATAGAGTTAGTCGATTGCATTTGAGATGAAAGGTCAACATATTTTTGTGACTGTGCAGAAAAATTCGAACTCAATACCTAGAAAAACCCAGGAAGAAAACTTTAATTAAATTTTATTTGTAGATCTAAAATTTAGAAGAAAAAATTTTTAATCCCTCTAAAATTTCCATAATTTCAATTTTATGTATTAACCAAACGAACCAATAGTCTATCGCAGAAAAGTTTCGTACTTTGCAGCACACCCATCGGAATGGCGCCGATACTTATATCCAGCGCCGTGTCGGCATGTTTTACTGAAAAATATTTAATATTAATATTTTATTATTAAATAACGCATTATTTAATGATAAAATTAAGAAATTTATTTAAATTGAAACACCTAGAATCGTCCTGTATAAATTCAAAATTTTTGCTAAATATATATGAATGAATACTAACCAAGGATGAAGCGATCTTTAGAATAAAG
>KZ308297.1:642156-770186 GCA_000376725.2 Ladona fulva | reverse complement strand
TAATATAAATAATACAATTAAGTATAATAATAACAAATTACAATATAATAATTATAAAATTATTATACAACATTATTTTATTGGCAGATCTGGTGCTTCGTCGCACAGTTATTCCATTTCTTTTATTATCCTGGGAACATGCATGTATAAATGTAAGGTTAAAATGAGAATGATTTTTTCAACAGGTGCAATAATCTTCGGCTCTGACCAGGAGGTTGCTGGAGTGATGCGCGCAGTCCGCCGCTGCAACGCCACCGGCAGCTTCTGGTGGATTGGCTCTGACGGATGGAGTGCCAGATCACTCGTCTCGGACAACAACGAACCAGAGGTGAGCCAGCTCTTCCTAGTTCATTCTATTTACGCATAATTACGCAGATAAAACATTCTTCTCGTGTGTTCATGAGTTTTCTTCACATTGAGCAATCGAATACTTTGTTCCAGTAATATTTCATATGAAAGCAACAACTTTAATGACATAATCTACTTCTGGGAGGTCAATATATCGCGTGAAATTGAGGATCTTACGTGTGAATTACTAGAATTTCTTAGAAGAGAAAGGTAGGTTTGGTAACACTACCATATATTTTTACGTTTTTCTGGTTATATTTTGTTCCACTAGGATAAAAGCAAGGCTCCCCTGTGTTCCTGATCATCCTGTAAAAGAAAATTAAAACGTCTAAAATAAAGAAATAATGATATTAATTTTTACTTCGAATTAGGTAAAGCACTCGACAATCTATACTACGTGTATTATAGATGCAATTTCTTGCTTGGCGGTTATCATCGTTTCAGCGGTGACCTTAATGTTTAGGCTATCCTGCCTCTAGGCTATCACCTAGACAGCAATTGTTTACCAGGAAGAAATTGAGGAATCTTAGCAATGAAATGTAGAAGAGTTATTTTCGAAAGTACCGATATAACTAAAAAAAAACCGCCAAATTGTACAAAAAACATTAAACAATGCTTATATTTGGCCGGCATCTACTGCTGTCCATTAATTTTCGGAAGCTGATTCATTCAAGCCGGAAATTTACATTTGCGTGAATCCTGGTAGTGAAAACAATCCTTCTTCATCTTCGTCTGCCACCGTTAGAGGTTCTTCTCTATCATTCAGGCTAGCCTATTCCTCCATTCTTGCCTGTACAGCAAGGCCAGATTCCTTTCGAGGAGCGTCTGTAGCTATGACAGGCATAGCAAGTCGGGGACAGATTTCTCATTCCTTTTTTAACTTAAGGAAAACGATCCTAATTGGCCAAAATTAATTTTCCTTACAATTGAAAAACATGGAGAAGCACATATGATACTGTCTGTAAAATAATCAACCGACAGGCCGGTTGAAGTCTCAACTTCGTCACCATTTCCTACCGAAAGCTTTTGATAGGGAATTAATTACCTTATATCCTACCTTAGATTCCCCTCTTTCAGCGACCTCTTTTCTGTTTTAACGACATCTTGTACGAATACATCATGTTCAGCGTCGACCCTCTTCTATCTACTCTTATTCTGCTTATTTTAAATTAAAATAGCATCATTAATGATATCTACTAACAATATTGTTAGTAGATAAAAGACATATTCGTACTTTTGTAATTTCCGAACTGATACTCCATTTGTAGAAGCAAATTTAGACTAATATATATTTAACGACTTAGTTGTACTACTTTTTAGTAGTATTTTTCCTGAGTTTAGCGACTTTTAGCTGCTTTTCAGGGTGTATCTAGCGACATTTTCAAAAATATATTGGCATCTATGAATATATCATTATCTTTCCGATAATTATACTCGTGAACAAGATGGAGACACAAGTAAATGAAAGATACATTTGCCTATGTCATTTCACGAAGAAGAAATTTTTTTGAATTCCCATTATCTAAACATTACAACTAGAGCACCAACCTACTAAGTAAACTAATTATATTAATTTTAAAATTNAATTTTAAAATATACGTAAAATATTCGAGCAGCTAGACAGAATATTACTCTGATACCCGGAAAATTCAATGCTAGTCACTCCTATTGATTCTTATCAATTCAACAAGTGATTTGCGTCTTCTCTATTTTGAAGCTCTCCCGATCACTGTATGTGACAATCACATACCTGAAACTCATCTTTTCACATCCTCTCTTTTAAAGGACACAACGGGGATTATATTCATGTATATGGTATAAGATCATTCAGCATGTAAAGGATTTGATACGCCAATATTCTGATCCATTACTTTTTTACCACCCAGCGATCACCTTTCCCGATTGCTATATAAAATTTTAAAAACAGTAAATATTTGATAGCCCATATGTTAGCTTCAGAATCGCGCCGTGAGTCAGTCTGAATGAACCCGTGCTGTGGATATGAAGGTCTCCCTTCATTTACTATTTGACCTGGTTTTCTATTTTTTCGGTAGCACTGAACACACTGCACTTAAACTGTGCACACTGTGTAACTCAGCTCCGATTAGAGCTTGCTAAGATTTAGATTCTGATTTAACCAACCCTTACTTGGATATCTTCATTACCTCCAGATGATCATTAAGAATTCCTGTTTTAAAAACCGATATGAATGTCTAAAGAAAATTTGGAATCTGAATCTGTGAAAGGAATTTGAGACGAGAAGCTGTCGATGAAAAACTGTTAAAGCAAAGTTTGTTGAGATGCTGATACTCCTGTTCCATCCAAAGCAATAGATGTATCGTTCCATTTCTGAGCTATCTTACCCTGCTCTCATATTACTATTTGACGTCGCGTTTGTACTTCAGTGTCACCTCTTAGTTTACCTGGTAACTAATGAAAGCTGTCCTGGGTTCGATTTCGGAGGGAGTCAAATTATTCCGATAAAGGAAGGCTTCTCTGGGGAGTAGAAGGGCATCTGATTGTGCTAAAAGTAGGATTCATCGTCATCTCGGTAATCATCACCATCGTGATTATTAGCAGAATCATACGTGATGGGAATATTAAGGCGAAGATACTTACATCACTTTTTTGTCTTTTCTCTAGGGGATTGTGATCTTGCTTTTGGTACAATCATTTGGATGCTTGTTCAAAAGCCATACTTCCTTTTGTAAGACGGTGGTTGATTTTAAAGAAATAAAGATAGCGCAGTGGATAAAATTTTGAATGAATTACCCTCACGTTGTTGTGATGTTTCCAGGTTGAAGGGACGCTGTCGGTTCAACCTAGGGCTCATCCAGTCAAAGGATTTGAAGATTATTTCCTCTCATTGACCGTCGAAAACAACAAAAGAAACCCTTGGTTTGTAGGTGAGTCTCTTATTTCACCTTTTCAAGGTCGGATCAGCGCTGTTTATTGGCGCATTTTGAAGATAAGGGCACTAATAGCCTGAAGATACTTTAGGTTATTTGTGGGGACTATGGGGACATTTTTATATTTGAAGATATTCCGAATGGAAGTTCCACTCTAGCTTGAGCAAAAACATTTGAACCCACACACCAAACTCCTGACTTACATATGACCAGATTGTATTAATGAACATTAACTTTACAATTGTAAAGGGTTTAGGCTGTCAATATCTAGCTCATTTATAGTGAATTTTAAGGACCAAACTCAATCTCTCTGAAGTCAAGAAAGGTCATGAAGTTGAGATATGGAGTGTTGGAAAACAAAATTATGAATTGGAATAGGACAAAATTGGGTCTTAGAAGTTGTTTTCCAAGAATTTCAGACTTTGATAAAGAGAGTTTACGATTGAAGGGAAAAGGGTTCTTGCAATGAAAACGGTAAAATGAATCATGTTAATTTAATAGAATATTTTCGAGTGGGATTAAGAATTAATGTTTTATAAATAGTTGGTAAAAGAGAAATATGGTGATCAGAATAAAAAGGTAACTATAAAAACATCTAAAAATTTTAATTGAATCACATTTTCTCATTAATGTTCCATTTTTTGTTGTTGATATATATTATGTCTATGCTATTGGAGTAAATGTTGAGAAATTATAGAAGAACATAATGAAGGTATGAACTAACCAATTATAACAATACCTGGTAGAATTTTGGGAAGACCACTTCCGGTGCAGATACCCTGGAAGTCCCCTCACCCCATTCAACAGGCATTACACAAATGCCTGCACCACCAATGAGAAGCTCACCAGGCAGAACACTGCTTTTGAAGGACAACTGCAGTTTGTCAGTGATGCTGTCATGGCCTTTGCTCATGCATTCCGGTAAATAATCACATTCAAACCATTCAGTTCCCTTTAATTTCAATACAAAAGATAAGACTTTTTAATTTAACATAAACTTCAAATATCTTAACTAGCATCAAATCATCTGTGTAAGTTTGCATGTCACCAACAGGGAGTCGTGAAACTAGGGGCTTTGAAAACAAGTTCTGTTTATACTATATATAGGGTAACTGATTAACCAATTGTGTAAACAGAATAGGTGCTGCTCAAATCAAGGAAAAAAATTAGATAGCTGTTTTTCTCCTCTTACTCTTTGAAAGTAATCAAATACCTATTTTTGTAGTGCTAAAATAGACATATAAGAATAAAAATTAACATGGTTTCCTGATTTTGAGGTCAATATCAACCACAGATTTTCATGACCAAATAATCTCCCTTGGTTTACTTTTAGAAAGAACCTTTTAAAAACCCAGCCAATGCCTTTCTATACCAGATACATCCCTCTCAAATATGGATGTTTGAATCTCTCTTATAGCGATATGCATCGAGACCTATGCCATGGCCGAACTGGCCTGTGTGATGCCATGAAACCTGTCAAAGGAACAGAACTTCTCAAGTATCTTAGGAAGGTTGAGTTCATAGGTAAGTCTTTTTAAATGCTAATAAAAACTTTAAAAAGCACACACTTAAGTTAACCCTTAATTTCAATATTCATGATTATGAAAGTATCCTTCCTCTCTTTCCCTTGAAAGATGCAGCCACGATAAAATTCATTGGAGTCAACTGAATCCTTCTTTCTTCCTGGAGAAAGATGTTGATATTGAAAATACACATTTAGCTTATTTTTGTTATGAAACTGTTAGGCAAAGGTATCCAAGCTATAACTTGCATGAAGCCAAATTAGCTCCCATAAAGTCTCATCAGACTGCAAATGATTTTCTTTGCTCTATTTTTAAGTAATTATTATTAGTAATCCAAATTAGTTATTTCAAAAGAAATTAAATGTTTGCCTAATTTTCCATTAAATATTAGTTTACAGTGAAATTTAGAGAGAGTTTGATTTCTGACATTTTAAAGTAGATTCCAAACTAGATTTATTTTTCTAATTCTCTTATCCAGCATCAGGATAGAAAATAGTGTGAACTTTGGAGAAAATAATTAGCTACTGGGACACACAGGATTGGGTTAAGGGATCCATGAATATGTGTGTTGGAGTAAGGTTAGCAACTCCCCCAGATTCAATGGTAGACTCCTGGAAATGGACAAATATTTGTAATAACTTGTAAATCTCCCACCTCCCATTTTCTCTTAATTTTACTCAGCTAGGTTGCTTTACAGTTCATACAATAATATATAGACTTTAGCAACATTTCAGGACTTATTTTTTTTTTAATTACTTCTCTGATTACTTCTAGTTCAATGTTGATCAAATTACACATTTACCCTGTTCATAAACAAATAATACATATTCTAAGGTAATTTAAGTTATTCTTAAGTAGTCTCTTGGAATTTACTACTCTTGGAATGGAAAACTCCCAGAATCAACTCTTTGGGACTTGGAGTTGGACACCTCTGGTGTAGATGCTATGATCATGCAATTCTATGACATAAGACAGCCTTATTTTGGCAGCCTTCGGTACATTCTCTCTGCAACCACAGAGCAACAATACTCTCTAAAACCAGTGATTCCTAAATCTTCCACATAAGGTCAGCGTAATTTGTTACCCACTCCTAAAGCATCCCATTTTTCAGTACTCTGAGATTTTCAAAGAAATCTTTACACATGTAGAAAATGAACAGCTTCATCATAAAAAGTCCTACGGAAGGTACCATCCAAAACTTTTTATGTCTAATGATGCCATCTAGACAAAAATTACAATATTTTGGCAGGCATTTTTTAATTAATTAATTATTTTTTTATTTACCTCCTAATGCCCCCATCAAACAAACAATTACTGGATAATTATAATTGTGGGCATAAACAATAACAACAGACAAACACACAACCATTCCCTATCCAGAAAAATCCAACTAGCTGAGACTCAAACCTGAGACATTGGGGTTCCAGTGCTAATATGCCAACCACTCTGTCACTGTTACAGCTGGTATTGCCTCATTACCAACAATCTAGTCAATTTCCTCCAGCCTTTCCTGCCCCCATAAATGTTCCCATGTTTTAAATGCATCCTGAAAGTTACTTTCTATCAGTCTACCCAGAACTGCCAGAACCTTTTTGGCTCATCTTATTTGTGTCAAATCAATGGCCTATTGACTTCTTCAATCAGAGGAATGAAGATAATTCACATATTGCCAAATCAGGTGAATAGGGTGGTGTGGGAACACAAGATTGGCATTTTTATCAAAAATCCTATGGTGAATTAGTAAACATGAGCCTTGGCATTAATATGATGCAATTTGAAGTTTCTTTCTTGCCATAGTTCAGAGCAATGCCTCCACAAAATTTTACAAAGTCGTTAGAAAATGTCATGTTACCAATTGGGGCTGTTTGACTTTTTGAGAGAAATTCTTTGTACACTATCCCCTTGTTTTCAAAGAGCACAATGAGTATACTCTTCATTTCTTTCCTTTTTATGGTTGAGTTCAACATAGGCTTACTTGGCTTAACTTGCTTAGCCTCAGGGTTCTAATGGTTGCACCAGAAAGGGTAATAATCCTGAATGGGAATTTCCTTCCTTCAGACATCAACTTCCTGCACCTTCTGGTCAAAAGATCCTTAGCATGAATTTAACAGCATGCATAAATTTAAGGATTGATCTTCATTAATAAACTGCAGCTCTTTGTTATCAACCTAAGGAATTTAGTAATTGATAGACCTTCCTGTATTTTACATCTTCAATGGAAGCCCAGCTGATTCTGAACTAAGTATGCCAGTTAAACACATGTATGACTTCTGCTTTACTCCACAAACACCTGCATAATCATTGCTACAGTTTCCTAGAAACTAGGACTCAAAGTTAGCAAAAAAAAACATACCAAATATAGTAAAATGGGTAAGGGTGACTTTGTGCAAGGTGGTGCACACCCAGGAAAAATCCCAAGGAAGAATGGACTTGAAAAAAGTCTGACGGGACCGGGAATCGATCCTGGGTCTCCCAATTGCCAGTCGGGTGCTCTGTCCATTGAGCTATCCCGGCAGAATATTTCTCCAAGCCATTCGGGATACTTTGTTTTTCAAGTCCATTCTTCCTTGGGATACCAAATCTAAGTCATTTGCATGAACCTTACCATACAATACATACTAATAACCAAAGAATAAGAAAATGTAAGATGTTTAATTCTTCCATACCAATTCCATTCTTTGTGATATTTGTTTGGAACTCTCACACCATGGACACTTGTTAATAACTAGAAAGAAACAGAACTAATGAAGTTAACTGAAGAATTAACACTAGCATTTTCCATAGGATGAAACATATGCATTATAAAATCTATAATACCCATGTTCTTCATAAAAACAAATCATCAATCAATGTAGTTTGCAAGTCCTCAATAATGGAAGTGAAGCTTTCATAGTTGGCTGCAGCAATAATCCATATACACTAAACAAAATAAAGTAGTATCAGCTGCTTTATGTATAGTATCACAGGCGGAGACAGAAAGACAATACATGAGTGAGGATAATAGCAGGAGTTTTGGCAACAATTATAGACAATGTAAGATCAATAAATAGAAGCAGGTAGTACAAATGAGGGAAGAAAAAAACTGTCAGATTGATATTGATCAGCAGTTAAGAACAGGACCCAAGAGTTTAGAAGATACCAAGAAGAATAGCAAAGGGCAGGTGGAAGATACACATTCAATCGGCTACTAAGGCAACAAAAAGCTAATAAATGAGAGAATGGGAAAATTCTTGGGTATTTCTACACTATAATTTGGATTTAAAACAGTTGTTAATGATGATACACTGGCACATATAAGTAATTCAAGTATTTGTTCACTCATCCAAAGAAAGAAACCAACCAAAGTTAATGAATAGCTCTACTGGGCTGCCGGATAGCCAAGTGGGCAATGCATTCAACTTTGGTGAAAGCGGTCCCGGGTTCAATTCCCGGTGGGAGCCTATGTGCGAAATGACCTAAGCTGTCAAAGCACTTTTAACAGTACTACTACTACGAATAGCTCCACTGCTGTTGTTTTTTCTGTCTTTATTAACTTATTGACAATGCTGTGGACCAGCAGTGGTACACAACATCATCAACTTGTTATTCCTTTGGGATTTTCGTAGGTTTTACAACCTACTAAGTTACCTTCCTTTCCTTTATCAACTTGTTAATTCTTAACTCATCTTTCTCTTCCTTGTGAATTCCATAACTCTATATTTCCTGGTATTTTTATCCCAAAGTTTCTCATATTAGTTGGTGCTTATCCTAGTGTTTATTAACCTCTTTCTGAATCACATACAGCACCTTTGTTACCTGCTTATCATACTGACTTATTTACCATCAAATTTCAACCCTTTATCTATCTCTCCTCAAGCTACTTTCTTCTGCATCTACAACAAAAGTACTGAGGATTAAGGGAGACCTTGAATTAATTCCCCTTAACTAGCTGATATAAAAAATGCCAATGCATTATTTTACATAGAAAGGATTCTGGAGTCTATATGATGAGTACACGACCTCTAAATGGTGCTTTATCAACTCATGGCTCACTTTACATGGGAGATTAGTGTTAAAATATCATTGCTGATGCAAAAAAAATTCATTGATACCTGCAACAAATATGCTTAGCTGGCATCATTATCTTATCAATAATTTAATTCTGATGTCAAATAGAGGATTTTGCACAAGGTCAATGACCATCTTACCAAAATATATGAAATTATAAACAGGAATATTTGGTGAATAATCCATAGAAATTTTCTATTAGACTGATTGTTTAGTAACATGTATTACACCAAACTCAGAATTTGTTGATTAAAAAAAACACTGGTTACAGAACAAATGGGAGTTTCAACTTTTTTTCCAGGTCTGAGTGGAGATAAATTCCGATTTGATCCCCAGGGAGATGGTCCAGCCAGGTACAACATCATTCACTTCAAACAGCTCAGTCCTGGCATCTACAAGTGGGTACGAGTAGGAGAATACACTGATGGTGAACTCAAACTCAACATGTCTGGTGAGTTTTCTTCTATATCATTGGAACTATTTCGTTCTCACCATTATAGTCATATTTATTTATACTATTTTTTACATTCAACCAAAGTAAAGTGAATGATTTAGCATGAAAAGCAGAAAATCCTGTCATGAATCAGCAGTATCCAAGAGAAAGAAAAGAAATGAGTTGTCATGTTTTAATACAAGTAATCCTAAAAATTTAACTTCACCTCTAAAGTTCCTAAAAATTTAACTTCACCTCTAACCTCTAAACACCTACCTACCTACATAGTTTGACTTAATCGCAAATATACCATATTAGCTCACTTTGAGTACATAGTTTTTACTTGAAATTATTCTCACAAAATTGTAGTGCACCTTATGCCAAAAATTATTTTCAATTCATTTCAGTTTCAATAAATAAACTACAATAATGAATATCCTGTAACACAGCTATTACAAACACAAACACAAGCATTAAAACATTGAAATCACAGCATTTCAATGCATTGAAATGCATAAAAGAACAGATTGGTTCATGACATGAATCATCAGCTTAACTGTCTTGTTTTTTCATCCAAAGAAAACTTTATTTCCAAAATTTTGCTTAAAAAAACTGGGATGTCCTCAACACTGGAAAATATGGTAATTAGAAATCATACAAAAAATGACTGAGATGGAGAAACAAAATTTTTTAAAGGAGTTTTTTTTAATTCCCTTTAAATTCATTAAATAGCAAGTCCCTACACACTGCTTTCTGCTATACTGATAATACTGCCAACAAGACCATAAATAGATCTAATCCAGATGCATAGCTTTTGGAAAAATATACTTATATTATAGATATTCACTCCTTAAATAGTTATCAAAAATTGTAGAAACATGAGTTACTTATACCTTAGCTATGCACCAACAGCCCAAAAGACTTTTCTAAACTCTCTCGGTCAAATTCTCTCAACAGTGGTGATTAGTATGCTAGCTTTCCAAAGCTAAATTACCAGTTCAAGTTTAGGCTAACCAAATTTATTCTTGCTAGAGAGTAGATATATGGGTTTGCCATTTGTACTTGTTGCAACTTATTAAAATTGATATAACTGAGATTACCTGTTTCTGATAAAGAATTCATTCACCCATTCCTTTATTTAGCATATTTTCTAGGAAGATTCAAAATTAATTATCAGTATTCTGCTTTCAAAATTGATTATGATTTATGCATCTTCTCTACCCTCATTCACTCTTCACAAGTTTATCTGAAGTTCTCTTCTCTTTGATGATCATTATTAAAATGATAAACATAAAATTACTAATAAAATGAAATTGAAATAATGAAAATGTTTGTGCTCTGCAACATCACATTTTCTTCTGGTCACACAACTACAGATTTTTATGGATTTGGTATTCAACCAAGTTATTAACTTTAAGAGATAGTGTTCATTCAAAGTATAAATCTTTTTATATCTAATATTTTCATTTTTTAGATCTTAAGCATAAATTATTTTCAATAAAAGGCATGTATGATTTGAGTTTTTCTAAGTAAACTATTGCAAATATAAATGTTTATTTTCTCCCTAGAATAATAGTATGGTTGGCATACAAAGCAGTGACTAGTTTTAACTTTGCTTGCCTCACACTAAATATATGCAAATATGTAAATTAATGGAAAAGAAAGCAAGAAATCATAAAAAATAAAAATTATATTTATTAAAAATTATATTAATTAGGAAATGTCAAAAATTTTAATCCACACATGATGGGGTCATGACATCCTTAAATAATTTCAGCTATATAATAATGAGGGATTTCATTTCATATTAACTCCTAGATGTCCAATTCCGACTACATAGTCCTCATCCACCAGAGTCTGTGTGCAGTTTACCTTGCGAGCTTGGCCAAGCCAAAAAATATGTGGAAGGTGAAAGTTGCTGTTGGCATTGCTTCAACTGTACTCAATATCAGGTCAGTACTCAAACATTCCCTGCTTCTATACTGATACATTTAGCTGTAATTCTTTTTGATTATTTATAAATATAGCTTCTAATTCTCTGTTCATTTTTATATTTTATTGTGGCTTGCTTTCTCTTTCTACCCTAAGTAGCACTTTCTTCCTGACTATTCTTATTGCTACCTTCTTTTTCATTTGAAAAGACCCTTCATTTGAAATTGCATCAAAATCGAATGTCAACTTATACATACACCTGAGTATTAAAAACATATTCTATTTACAGTTATATCAGTTAATCTTAATAGTCATCAATTACCGTTTAATATTTTTTGTATTAGGGAGTCAAATATTTCACAATTCAGTAAAATTGCAAAAAATCACTGATTATTAAAAGAAACCATCAACAATTATCATATTTTTTCCCCACAACTTAAATCTTAGATATAGATTTTTGGAGGCCGAAAGCATGTGCAATAACACTTGGAAATCCTTTGTCAACTTCCATAAATTATATCAATTATTTTGTATGTTAGGGAAAATTAATGATACTTTTTTCCCCAGACATTTCTCCAGCTTGTGGCTCCTATAATTTGCTCTTAAAAGAATTAGTTGTCATCGTGTAAATAAATTTTCATGCCTTAATCATGATTAAATCTTACAAATTTATTTATATTATTTTCTATCTTGCAACTAATGATTGCCTTGCTCTGTACAGTTAAATTCCCTCTGTATGAGCTGACTTTTACTTCTTTCTCACTTTTGTGGTTCTTCTTTTTGGCATGGATGAAGTATTAGTTTCTCTGCGGTTGAAATTAAATTTAACGAAATAAATTTTGCAAATATGATTTCTCTCACATTTTTGTTAAATATAGATCAGGCATCCATCAGATGAAACAAGGTGCATTCTCTGCCCATTGGGAACTGTTCCAGATGCTGCCCATGTAAGCTGCCTTCCAATCCCAGAGGTAATATTTAACAAAACAATGAAAAATCGATTATTGCTTTGGCAAATATATATTCCAGTTTAAATTTAAAATAAAATTTCAAAGTGAAATATCAAGGAAGAAGAATGTAACAGTAAATCTAAAATTAGATCGTAAGAATAATAAATACAATTTTGTTTTTAATTTCCATGGGTTTCTCTTTGGGTGTAAGTTTAGGAAAAATTACATAATGGGTTTTTATCAAACCATAATTTTAAAGTTATTTGGATTAAACGTAATAGGAACTAATTTTACCTAAAGCTATTTATTTATTATATTTTCATATGAATTTTACATTTTTAAACAACAGCCAAAAGGTTTATTATTTTGATATATGATGATTTTATATGCATACATTGTGATGATTTTTGCACTGAACTGTTTTCAATCACTTAGTTTTTGATACAGTATTAAGTAAAAATTCTTAATGGTAATATGAGATTCAATATTTTAAGTAATACTTTTTGTTTGAATGTCTATTTTAAAGTTTACAATTATTGAATATGGAATTTCACATAATATTAAATTTGGATCTTATATAAGATTCTGGTGTTGTAGCTTCAAATTTATCTTTAAGTCTTACAGCTATCATTGTCTGAAGAGAATCCCTTAGTTCAACTTTTTGACCACCATAAAGAATATGCAACAATTTACAAGGTCTCTAATATTTTTTCAATATTCCTATCCATGTTTCCACCTTTATTTTCCTTTACTTCATTCATTTATGTTTCCTTATTTGCAATTTTTATCACTCAGGAAATGTCGATTTCTAGCTTATATTTTCAGTTTCATCACAAAGAATAGAATGCTCTTCATCCAACTTACAACTGAGTGAATATTTGATTAATAAGCATCCCATTTTAGGTTAAGAGTAAAAATATTCCTGCAGCCCCACTGCTATTTGTAAGATGTGACCAAGGAAAGATAATAAGAAGAAAATTAATACAACCTCTATGGTGCTCAATTTCATACCTGAAATATCAGAAAATAAGAAAGCTTTCATGTAATGAATGTAATATAAAATGATTTAATTGGAACACACTTCATGGATTTGTATTTGCAGTAGCATTTTAATGCCAATTATGCAGGCAAATTGAGTCCCTGGAAGCTCAATAATATTTTCACTGTTTACCATAGTATCAGTAATTAGTAATATAATGTGATAGTAGAAGTACTCAATCACATATGGTTGCATCATTGTTCACAGATTGTCTTATCACATTAAGTTGATCATCTAAACCAGTGTTTCCCAATTTTTTTCACACTACCACCCTTTCACCACCTCCAGCCATCATCAATGAAAATTAACATCTGTATGGCCAAAGCTGGAGAATAATAAAAAGAAAAATAAACACTGCAATGATAAAATATCCAGCAGATTACTATAAGGCAATTTCCTGATGTTATATTGATGCTATAAATCCAGTAAAACTGTATTGATAAAGAAAGATAACTGGCAATGGGATGAAATTCTTTTTTATCAAGTTCCCTCCTGAGACCAGTGCCCCTAGGGGGGCATTATCGCCCATTTTGGGATTCACTGATCTAAACTATCAGGTCCAGTTAGATAGCTACAATTAACGTTAAAATATATAAGTTGATAACTGTGTAGTTGATTTAATATTTTTGTTTCTACCTAACATTTCTTGCTATGTAAAGTAATTACATGAAAACAATTAAAAATGCTCATATATTTGCTATCTTTAATCCATGAATTTTATGACCCCTCAGGTGTACTTGCGGCCTGAAAGTGGATGGGCTATAGGAATGATGGTCTTAGCTTCTTCTGGTGTGCTGCTCACATTATTTGTTGCTGCTGTTTTCATTAAATACCGATCAACCCCAGTTGTGCGTGCTTCAGGAAGAGAGCTTACCACGGTGCTTCTGGTTGGACTTCTTATATGTTATGGGATGACCTTTGCATTAGCCTTACGACCAACTGATGCAATTTGTGGATTGCAGCGATTTGGTGCCGGATTCTCATTCACTCTAGTTTATGCAGCCCTTTTGACCAAGACAAATCGTATTGCTAGGATATTTGCTGCAGGAAGACGAACTGCACGACGACCAGCCTGCATCTCTCCACGCTCACAGCTGCTCATATGTTCTGCCCTCACATCTGTGCAGGTAAATAAACTAATTTCCTGTAATTGTAAGAATATGATACAATCAAAGTTAAGGACAATGAAGCACCATTAAAGTTCAAAAGGCAAAGAAAAAATTCCTAAAGCAAAACATCGTGTTCTTGAATCATACTGAAGCAAAAATCAATTAACATCAGTGAATATCATAAGATGAATGATTCAGGAGCAATTTTTTATTTTCCTATTTCATTCATGCCTTGATAATTCAGAAATCATGATTTCCCTCCTTCCATTTTCCTGTTTCCATTTTCTATTACCTTTTCAATCCTAACACTGTAAAACAGTTGGATTTTTTCCAACTTCCAACTATGAATAATTAAAATAGGAAATTGGAATGTAATGAAAGAAATTAAATTATACCCAAGCCATCAAATGATCTAAGTAGGGAAATAAATAGATATTCGATCCCTCACCCTTCCCCTCCAAGGCTAAAAATAGGAAGTGCTTGATAACTGGTTTGCTAAATTTGCCTTTCTGAAAATATCTCAAATTAAATATATTTTTTTAAATGCTATTTACATATAATATTACTAGTACACAGAGTATTTCATCTTGCAGCATATTTAGTTGGATAAAGACAATTTGCCATTAAGTATTTTTTATCAGAAAAAATTATTAATTCACCTTCAAACAATATAATGCTTGTTCAATACAACCCAACATATTGAAGTGTAATTGTAATTCATGGCATTTTATAATAATGATGTTAAAACTTTTGATTTTGGGGCACATTTGGCCCAAATTTGCTTATATTTTTACACTGCCATTAAAGAATAGTTTTTGATAATTTTCTTAGAACAGAAATCTTACATAGTCAAAAATATGAGCTTACATTATTTTGCTTACCTTTGGCCAGCTGTTGGTGTCAGGGGTATGGTTTTTGGTTGCACCACCACGTGCCATTCATCACCATCCAACAAGAGAATCGAATCTTCTGGTGTGTGCTTCACATACAGATGCATCTTATGCCTTAGCTTTTGGCTATCCCATCCTTCTGCTGATCATCACCACAGTCTACGCCTTCCTCACAAGACGCATTCCAGAGGCCTTCAACGAGAGCCGCCAGTTGGGAGCCACTATGTATGCCACTTGTGTTGTTTGGCTTGCATTTGTGCCCACATACTTTGGAACAGCTGCACATGTCCCTCTTCGAGTGGCTTCTGTGGGTGTAGCCTTTTCCCTTTCTGCATCTGTGGCTGTGGCGTGTCTCTACGCACCCAAGGTAAGTGAAGTGCACTCCATTCACTCACTCTTTATTTCCTATTCTCATCCTAAAAATCTCAACTCATTCACCATGCCTCATTTTCATCAACACTGTAAAGAAGATTCACTTGGAGAAATAACTGTAAAGTTACTATGAGCACAACTTTATACTTTGAGAGTTATGTTGAATTTATTAAATTAGATCTCATTATTAAATCCTTAGAACAAGTACTCTGTATAAAGGTAAAATCCAATGAGAAACTACAAATTCTTTTCCCAGTGCAAATTATTCTACATCTGCTCATAGTATGATATACTCCTTAATAATTTTCTGATTTAAATTTAACTAATATGTTTAGTAGTAGAGGCTACAATAAATTGTTCATTTCTCATCACAGAGCCTCTTTTCTGTAGCCTTTCTTATTTCTCAATGGTTATAAATATATATTTATTAAGCAATCAGTCACTATTTTCTCTAGAAAAACTTGTTGTCCATACCTTCTGTATAAATAATACAGATTCTAAAATGTCCCTTTTACCCCATGCTAAGATATATTACTAGTGCACATTCTCAAATCTGAAATGTATCAAAGTTTGGTCACTTCAGGGGGAACACAAGATTTACAATATTAAATTTTAGATCTTTGGAAGGTCTACATCAAGTAAGGGTGCATATTAGATTTAATAATATACAGTAATTATTCAACTACCAAAAAAGAAACTATCATTTAGGTACCAAAATATGTTAATGTGCATTGTAGTACACCTTAGTGTACCTTTAATGTACCTTCATTTCCTAGAGACATCTTTCAAACTCTTTTAAATGTATAAGTTATAAACCTTTCCACATTTTCTTTCACTAGTAGAATTCAACAAGCAAAAGAAACAGTATTTCTGTTTATTTAAATTATATGGAGTGGATACATAAGGCTTTGAAGCAGTAACTTATTTAGCTTCTTTGCCTTCAAAAGAATTGAAATTGGAAAAAAAAAGGTTGTAAGTCTTAAAGGCTGAAAAAAAGATTGAAAGTATAAATTTCCTTATTTTTTTTACTCATGGGATTAAAAATATTGTACCATTGAATAACTACAGGTTTACATAGTGCTGATTCGGCCAGATCTGAATGTAAGGCAGAGCCGAATTGGTGCAATGTCTTCATCGTCTGCAGCTGCAGCAGCTGCTGCTGCCGCTGCAGCCGCAGCAGCAGCCGCTGGCAGTGGGACATCTCAAAGTGTTGCAGTTGTGGCAAGCAGAAGCTCAGCCTCAGTAGC
Organism: Ladona fulva; assembly: GCA_000376725.2. NCBI lineage: Eukaryota > Metazoa > Arthropoda > Insecta > Odonata > Libellulidae > Ladona > Ladona fulva. The sequence goes on along the minus strand of KZ308297.1, from coordinate 753,387 downwards.
AGTAACGAAGCACAACCATCAGATTCCATCATCGCAAGCAGTGGACTCAGGAACTCAGAGTGATGGTAACAGGAATTTTACTTGACGAATTCTTAGTGGATCTTCAGAACATTACCCAAAACCACAATTAATGAGATTAAGATGAAATTCAATTTATCTAAGCTTCCCGCCGTTCAAATGTGGAAATATAATACATGTTGAATTTCAAAATACTAAATTTCACATTAAAGAGAGTTATCAGACAGTATAATGAAGTGTTCTCCATTCTCTTTTACATAACTATGCTGATTCGTTAGCAGATCTTCTTTTACTTCTTTTGGATTCAGCTGACAAATGTGAATTCTGTCAAAACAACTGTTGAATTGTTGAATTTTAAAACTTTAAGGAATTTGAGGTTGAATGAGAAACCTTAGAATATGGCATAAAATCTGCCTCATGTAAAATTTCTTTACTGGAAACACAAGCATCCACTTGAGGTTATAAATTTCTCTTCCTCCACTCTACTTCTTATAATTTTGAAGCTGTTTACCTCAGCCTTTGGTGATTTTTTTACTTTTAAAGATACATTTTCTTTCTTTAAAATGTATCTTTAAATTTTGGGCAGGGTTTTATGCTGAATTATTAATTTTCAAGAAAAACTTAAAGGAAGATGCTCTTAGCAAACTAAGATTTTCAATAACTTACTTAACCCTGGAACTTATCAATTCTTATTGACAACAAATAAGGGTAAAAAGGGTTACTATGAGGAATTACTTTATCTCCAGACTGGAGTATAGGTACATTTATATGTTTACCTTCTACATCTATGTGAATACTGGAATTCAAAAATAAAGGGATTTTTGCAAATATTTTGCAAAATAAAACATAAGGAGGTGTGGGTAGAGAACCTTTAAGGAGCTAGGGGAAGTGCATGTAAAACGTTTAGAAGAGCCAACTTTATCAATGAGAACTTAGCTTATTGCCTTATACAGAATATGTGCTCTAAGAATAACCCTACAACAAGTATGGTGATATATCTGGGATTATTAATATGGAGCAATTTGGGAATCATTAAATAAAAACCTAACTAATCTTTGACTGAGAAAAATTTCAGGAGAGAATTAAGAAAATGTATAGCTTATATGGTGAGATCAATTAAGATGATCACTATCTTGAACTCTGTATTAAACTGTTTCAGAGCAGAATATTTTGGTTTTGTGGAGAGAGTCTGAGGCTGGATAAGATAATTTGGCAAAGAATTTTGAAAATACTGCTTTTATTCATTCAGGTATACATTATATCACAGTCAATATTACCATGAATGGATTTCTTGTTGTAATGGACAAGCTATCAATATTTGGCATATTCTTAATGCTGGAGAATGATCTACATGAGATTTAGGGAACCAGATTTTGGTATTGCTAAATGGAGAGAAATTGTCAGATCCCCTGAAGTAGAAGCAGTTTTCCATACATTATTCTCTGATCAGTATTATCATAAGCAAATACTGCATGGGATGTGTGCAAAAAATTTACCAAAGGGAATAGACAAATTCCCACAGGAAATTTACATGGTAGGGCATGAATCCCTTTATTAAATTCATTTTGTTCTGTCATATTTATGGATAATATTATCAACTTTGTATGTAACTTTGGTAACAAAAATCAGAGGACCAGAACAAATTAGTAATTTTGTTCAGTCTTTTGAGATAGAGACCCAATACCAGTACTAACAGGGCCAGACTGGTACATATGGTTATCTTATATATAATACTGTATATAAGTATTGCCTTGGTTACTAAGATTGTACTTACATTTTCTATGCGCTTAAATTGATTGAATATAAAATGTAAAAATGTATTATATGGTATTTATGACTTTATTATGACCTGAAGCAAAGAGATAAGCTAAGTTCATTATGATTTTCCCTTACCATTAGTTCCAAATAAAATTTTATTTTGTTATAAATAAAAACATTACCAGAGGTTATTATGTACCTGTTTGGCCAGGACAGAACTGATTTTTGGGTCTTTCTCCCAAAACTCTAAACAAAACTAGTAATTTGTACCAGTAGTTTGTACCAGTCATTTTGTTTCTGCTACTGAAGTTTTGATAACATTATCCTTAAATATAAGAGAAGAAAGGGGACTAACCAAAAAAATTCCTGTATGGAACAATTTAGTATTTTTCTGAAAATGACATGCTTTAGCAACAGTCTGTAAATCATATGTATGTAAATTCCTTGTTTTGGGGAAGCTAAGAATTTGTCTCGGTTTAGCAGATCAGAAATCTGGTCATCTTAATGAGAAATGATCTTTGCCCTTAAACTCATACCAAAATGTTTTTTTTTAACTTCCAAATCCTTTACTGAAATTTATTCTTGATTTCCAGGTTTAGATCTACATGACCTTAAAGAGAAGTCTGTTGTTGCAAGATGTTTGGAAGGCAGTCTTGTCACAAGAGGCACTCAGACAACCATCAGTGGCTGTGTAGAAAAGCCCTCAGTCAATAATAACAGTTTAGGAAATGGTCAAGTTCAAGAATTGGAATCTGATATCCAATTGTAGCAGTGTGTGGAGCCGCACACTGCGGCTTGCTATTTACACATACAGACCAAAGTTTAGTTAAGACATTAAAAAACTTTTAAAGATTGTGAAAAATGAATAATGGTACCTTATTATGAGTCCCAACTATAAATTTATAATCAAAGAAAAATGCTCTCGGTAGTTCATTTGTAAGTGTTGGAGATTTTGTGGTATGCAGTTACTGTTAAGATGAAAATTTAAATTATGATTGTTATGTAAAGCAATCTTAGTTGTTGCCTAGTTAGTTGAGTTAATGTGTCTCCTTAGTGTATATATGTAAAAATATTGTCATGAATGTCAATTGGTGTGCCCTGATCCAAAGAAGTCATCTTGAATTAAATTATTTATTCTGGAAAAAAATTATTAACAAACATAATCATTTTGTAAGCCCTGAAGAGACATAACTCCTAAAAACTTTTCTTAGTACATGCTAAGATATCATTGGCAGACTTTCTTGGTAAAAAAAGATCTACCTTGAAAATACTTAAAATAGTTATTCCTTAGAAAATTATTACATTTTCTGTAGGCTAATTGCAGAGTGTGGTCTTTATTTTTTTGAAACTTACAATTAGACAGGATTAATATATATTTGATTTACAAATTACTTTGGCTTGAACATAAACAAAAGTTCTATAAAAATCAGCTATCCAAAGACTAACTCTCAAGCTTGATAAACTTTTTATTGTTTCTCATAAATTAGGTAAGCATCATCTATTGTGCCAAAGATAAAAGATTAACAGATGTGAAGAACAGCAACATGACAGGGACTTGAATCCAGGTCTTCCACTTTGGTGGAAGACTTGGATTCAAGGTGCATACACAGAGGCGTGCCTTAAAATCCATGTATAAACATATGTGAAAATATCAACCAAGAAAGAAAGAGTATAGAATACTGCCCAGAAAGTGGGAGGCCTTGCTTTTAACCCATCATGTCGCTATTTTTCACATCTGTTTATCTCTGGGTTTTAGGCACACACCTCAATGTACAAAGTGAAACACTTATCCTTTCCCTTGCCAAATATGAACTCCACCTTAGCTCTGAAACATGGAATAATTCAGGAATTAACAGCAAACATAAAGCAGATAAATAGATAAGTAAATCAGAGAATAGTTAAGAAATGGTGCAATAAGTTTTGGAGTAGCCCATGTGCCAATCATTATTTTAACCATAGTACAGGGTGTTTACAAAGTCTTCATCCGATTTCAAAAATTCATAGTGCAAGAATGGTTTATGGTATTTGATTGAACCACCTACCATTTGAAAAAGGAGGTTCTCAAGTTTTGTTGTGGTGCAGGTAGAAGCCTCTATTAAGCACGTAAGCAAGGTTACAGCTCAGTTATTCAAGATGTTGACCACACCATAGAAAATGTTTTGCATTCTGAAGTTCCATGAATGTAAGACTGTTACAATTGTGCAAAGTTCGGCACTTCAACATCATCCACCTTGTTCCCCTGACCTCACAGCGTGCGATTTTTTTTATGAGGGTTCATCAAGGATTCTGTTTATGTCCCTCCACTTCCAAGAACGTTGGATAACTTGAAAGCACAAATCACACAGGCCATCAGTGCTGTCACACAGGACATCACAGAGAAAGAAAAACTCACTTTGTAGATTCCACAAAATAAACTATATAATATTATTATTAGTTATATAATTTATTTCATGGACTCTACAAAGTGGGGTTTTCTTTCTCTGTGATTATGGAGTTCCATCAAGTCACACCTCAAACTGTCATGTTCACACAAGACATGCTAACTTCAGTGTGGTAGCAATTTAACAATCGTGTTGATGTGTGCCATGTGGCCAGCAGGGGACACAATGAACATTAGTAACAATCTTAAAAAAAACTTGAATCTATCTTAATTATATTTCATTTTGAATTATGTTTGTACATTATTATTTTATTTAAATACAGCATATTAAAATCGGATGATGACTTAAATATCCTGTATAACAATGTGAAAACATCTGTTAAAGTTTATCACCTTAAATGCCAACAGTACAACATGATGAGATTCAGAAGTTTAAGAGGGGATTTAGTAAAAGGAGGAAGAGAAAGGGATATTCGCGTTGAATATATTTATTGATATTGAAATTTCCTTTACTGGAAGCACTCAAAAGTTCAGAGTTCATTTTCAGAGAGCATTTCAGAGTTCATTGAAATTAAAAGTAGGATATCGTAAACAGAATTCAAAAGCAAATGAGATAAAGCAGATGAGAGGATAAATAGAGAAGTAAGATGTGGTAAATACAGAGACTGCACAAGCTATAAATACATATAAAGGGGTTGTAATTAAAAGGTCTGCATAATTAAAATGGGAAGTTGAATTTATATGGAGAGATAACTCTATTGCAAATTAAGGAAAAAGAATTGACTTAAATTAAAATTAGTAAATGCCTAGTCTTTCGGAGACAGCAAGAAACTTTGATTTGAAGACATGGAAAAGTAAAAGAACTACAGTCAGGGCTCCCAGATAGCCAAGTGGGCAACGCGTTCGACTTTGGTGAAAGCAGTCCCGGGTTTGATTCTTGGTGGGGGCTCATGTGTGAAATGACCTTAGCTGTCAAAGCACTTTTAACAATACTACTACTAACTACAGTCATTGAAGCAGTAAAGAACCTAAAGAGAGGAAGGAGATATCAAGCAAACTCTTATCAATCAATTAAAACTTTATTCTGCTCAATTAGTAATTTTCTCAAACTATTCCTGAAATTGAGTTAAGAATGACTTTTGTTGCCTGAAGAGTGTTCATAAAATTGGTTTCAAAAATACCAATCCAACTAACCTAAGAATTAATATTAAAGTGAAAAGATTAGATTTTGATGATCACTTCTACTACAGTAGCACATTATTATATGCTTTTTCTTTCTGACATATATTAGATATTAATACATGGGGTTACAACATAAACTATCAAAATTTACAGAAATTTTATTCCCTAGTAGCTTCAAAAAAGGTGTGTATTTTTGGTTTATTCATTATATTATATTCATTCGTGGTAGATTACTGTGGCATAATCAAAAAGGAAGGTTGATGTTCCTGCCATGGGATTCTGGAACTCAAGAGTCGCAAAATATATTTTCGATATTTTTTCAGCATCTAGAAGCTGAGTTAAATGCCTGATTAGTCCAATTGATTTTAATCAAATTAATTTTCAACTCACAAATTTGAAAAATAAATCCAAATTTGTGAAACGATTTTCAAATTCACAAAAGGACTCCTGTTTCTCATGAAAGTTTTTCCCTGAAGCCTCCAAAAATCTTTGGAAATACTTCCGCAGTTGCCCAAATTACTCTTATTGTATGTACTCCACGTACATGGGTAGTATTTGAATTCAATGATAATGGGTAAAACTATGACTCAAGCGAAAGATTATTTCACTATTGCATCTTACAACGAAGTAGCACTCTAGCGAAAACGCTCAATATTTTGACGTTTCCTAATTTTTTTATCATATGTGGTTTGCAACATGTATGTACACAAACAGACGTTTACAAAATAGCTACATCTTTAAAGCGTCGAATGATGAAAACAGAACTCATTGATATTCCACCAGGTGAACTATCAAATGATTCTACACGAAGACTTTTTTATATACCAGTTATAATAAACGGTTTATACCGTGAACTGTTTTAATACAAGGATCCGGAATTACTCGGATCGAATCGCACAATTGTTACACTTGCTGCATGTGCCATACGTGCTGTATAAAGTGAAAGAGCATTTTAACGTTGGCTATGCTGCTGATACTTTAGCGCTTTAGCTGCTTCAGCTAGTATAGCTTTCATTGGTAAGCTTCAGCTTGCTTGCGTACAGCTGTGTGATGAGATTGTTGTGTCAAATGATAGACAATAAGTCATGAAAGTATGGTAAATGCTTCGCGACATCTTGTGTGCTGTGTAGAAAGGGATAAGTACCTCATGATGAAAATAACCAATTCAGAGTGATTGAAGTTTAACTATTGAAATTGAAGATCTATTAAATGAAATAAGGGTTCATTGATCACAAATATGTGGAATAATTGTGGTAAATGCGCAGCTAGCAGACAAGTGGCCAAATTAGTGAGTTATGTTAGACTATTTCACGACAGTAGGGCACCATTTTTCGATGTAATAGTGGTAGGAGGTGGTCATGCCGGGTCGGAAGCTTGTGCAGCAGCCTCTAGAATGGGTTGTAAAACACTATTAGTAACTCACAAAAAGGAAACCGTCGGTAGGTGTGATGTCATTCGTGAAATAGGGTCGTATGACTGCATAAGTCATCTATATATTATCATCCTGTGCAGTACAAATGACTGCTTTTCTTTCTGTATTAAAATGTGAAATTTGTCGTCTTGTGTTTCAGTATTTGCATTGCTTGTGTTGAGAAGTTATAATATATTTTCATTGAAAAGATATGTTTTTAAAAATTTTCTTTTCTTTAAACGTTGCGTAGGGGAAATGTCATGTAACCCATCATTTGGCGGTATTGGAAAAGGCCATCTGATGAAGGAAATTGACGCTCTAGATGGTATCTGCGGTCGTATCTGTGACTTATCGGGAGTACATTATAAGGTAACATCCTTGGAAGCATTTCTCTGCTGTTTCATTTGACATAGTTCATTGGTGAATTTAACATACATTGACTGCTGTAGAGAAATGTTTTCTTCCAAGAGTATGAATCATAAATTAACAAGTATTTTAAGCCATACCGAATGGAGCTGAATAAGTATCAAATTTTGTGTAGAAATAACAAGGTTGAATTGTTTACTTGGTTTGGGTATGGGAATTGAAGTAAGGAAATAATGAAGTAATCTGCCATGGTGACGTAATTAATTCTCGACAGGTGTTAAATAAAAGAAAAGGGCCTGCTGTGTGGGGGCCGAGAGCTCAGATTGATCGAGTCATATATAAGAGAAATATACAGGAAGAACTGTTTTGTAAAACACCAAATCTAGAAGTGAAAGTTTCCTCTGTTGAAGACCTGTTGATGGACTATGAACATAGCAATGAAGAGAAGCCCGTTAGCCGTTGCATTGGTGTGATTCTTGGTGAGTAGTCTAGGTAGGCATTCTAAATTCAGTGGCCATCCATTCTAGCCATTTTATGATGCATAAGAGCTAATCGTTTTATCATACTAGAAGAGTCAATTTATACTTGAAAAGTGTAACTTGACCCTTCCAACTGCCTTGAAGTAGAAGTATTCCTTATATTTAGCTCTCTCTCTCTTTCAATTCAGAAATAGATCTTTCTGGAAAAAAAGGAAAAGGAAAAAATACTTTGGTCAAAAACTAAGAGGGAATACTTTACTTAAGAAATTTCTGAAGGTAGGATGCTAGACATAAAAGAAGGAGAGCAGAGGTAAACGTCTATTTACTATGCATAATAAGGGGATACTTGTCAAGAAAAGGAAAGGTAATTATGTTACAGATGGAGGCTATAATATTAGCGTATGTGGAGGTACTGAGAGACCAAAGACTCATGGGTATACTTAAAAAGACATTTTTTTCTACTATAAAGTGAAAGTTGTGTGTGAAAAGATGAGAATGCAGGTAATTTAGGTACTGTTACTGTGGATTAATTGGGTGAATGTTTGATTCTGGTTCCAAAAATTAAGGGAAGAAATTCCATCAATTTCCTTTTCTATCCTACAGTCTTTTGGGAATCCAGATAATTTTAGTCAGTTAAAAACATATGAGAAGTATCATTAGCTGAAACTATCATGATATTATTTTCAATCTCAAGGAAGTCCATGTTTAATATTGTCATATGACTGAATGTCCATGCAGAATTGATTCCTCTATGATCTTACAATTTGGGCTCTTCAGATCTTTCTAGTGTGATCTCTTGTAGGAATCTGTCTGTGAAATTTAGTCTTAAGGCCAGTATAAATCTCAACCCATCCACGATTAGCTACCAAAATCTCTGGAGAGGAAATATTGATTACCCTGAACAAAACTGTAGTAAAAGTATGTACTGTGTGAGTCTACATTTTCTGCTATCTCTTACAAAGGACAAATGAAAAATATTCCATGAATCTAGGTATGGTATTAGGAAAAATAAGCTTATAGATATCAGCTTAGTTTTGCATTTGGAAAATTAATTCAATTTCCATAATTTAGTGAAGAAAATTGATTTGGACTAGTAAAAATTCAGAATTATAATGGCATGATGAAACATTAATTCCAAGAACAAAATTAAGTTCCAAGTATAATGCACCGCTATATATTTTATACTTTGTTGTAGTAAAGAAGAAAAATAGTACAACCTCAAGAATTCCTATTTTCATGGTTTGTTAACCTCTATTGGTTTTTAATAGTATAAAGCAGTGCTCCGCAACCGGTGTGCCGTGGCACACTGGTGTGCCGCGGTCAAATTCAATGTATTTGACATTTTACAATTTTTCATTATGTATTTAATACAATGACAAATTATTTTTCATAATATTGTCTATTTTTCAAAATGTAGTATAGAATAATTATTATAACTAAATAATATCAATTTAATACCTACATATTTTAGTTTTGGTGTGCCACAGAATTCTAGGAAGAATTTTGGTGTGCCATAGGTGAGAAAAGGTTGCGGAGCACTGGTATAAAGCATATAAAAAAGTTACTACTAAATGAAAAGTTATATCAGGGATAAAGATTGTTTCTAGGTAGGATACAATGAAAATGATTTTAAGTGAAAAATCTTACATGTATGTTTTGTACTTAGGATTAAGGAAATTTTCTGTTTACAATTGTGCTTTTCTTCAATTTGTAATGATTGGTGATTGTTATTCTTTTTTAGGAGATGGAACATATGTAAGGGGAAGGAGTGTTGTTATAACAACAGGAACATTTCTTAAGGCACAGATTAACATTGGTTTAGAGACAAGGCCAGCTGGGCGATTGGGAGATGGTCCTTCCATAGGTCTTGCACAAACCTTGGAAAGGCTTGGTTTTTCTATGAGCCGTCTTAAAACAGGTCAGTTTATGCTAATTAGAAATAACCTTATGTGTTCTACTTTTCAAACCTTAAATCCAATTTGAACTCCAAAATTTTGATCACACAGCTAGTTGCTAGGCCAAATTCTTACTACTCTTGAATTCAAAATCACCATGTGTACATATGAGTAGGTTGACCTTTAAATACCAAATCACTGATACCCTAACAAACATTATAGTATGAGGCCTTAACATAAACAATAGTTAAGGCCATTTTAAGTGTATATTAAGACTCAGACTGTGACCATAATCATAATGTCACCATTGTGTCTTTCTGGATTAACTGTGCTACTTTGCCCTCCAAGTATTACATTATTTTCAGTTAAGCCTTGCAGTGAGATGTTTTTGGAATAGCGTATATGATGCCTAAAGATTGAGGAAATGGCATAAGCTGGCCTTCCAAGATAATTTTTATTTATAGAAATTTTTTTTAATCTTTAGGGACACCACCTCGTCTTCTAAAGGATTCTATTGATTTTAGAATGTGCATTGTACAACAAGGTGATGATCCTCCTCAACCATTCTCATTCATGAATGATTCGGTTTGGCTCAAGGTTAGTGCTTAGATTCTCCTAAAAAGAATGGAAAAGTTTAATCTTGGGTAGGTAGATACTTTGTTTACTTATTAGAATTTATACATTCGAGTACATAATTGTGTTAGTTCGATTATTTTAAATGCTGCAAAGTACTCTCATAGACCTACTGAATTGTAATATTTTCATATGTGATGTACTTATTTGATGAATTGTAAGCATCACACAAACCTAAAATCATGATGAGTTAAGGTGAAGTTGAGGAACCGAACTTTAAGAATTAAAATTGTAATTGTTGTCAAAATCAATATCAGTATCACAGTGTTCTAGTTTGTTTGCGTGCATTTTACAAGATTGAAATATTGTATTGCGAGCAGGGTAATATAATTCTCTTTGTTAAAATGTTCTATTTTGCCACTTGTTTCTCACAGAATTTTGTTTCCTGTTTCAAACCCCAGTCCTCAACGTAATAAATAACAATCTATGCAGTAGAGATTTATAATGTTCTTACCTCTTGGTAAATATTCTGTGTTTTATGACCTGAATTACTTTTTTAGCCAGAGCAACAATTAGTATGTCACATTACCTACACTGGTCCTGAAGTGGAGGAAATCATAATGAAAAATTTACATCGGAATCGGCATGTAAGTGAAGAAATAAAGGGGCCCAGATACTGTCCTTCAATTGAGTCAAAGGTTCTTAGGTATGATTCTTTATGTAAATTCATATTTTCTTTTAAAATGAGTGCCTGGTGATATCTTTTGGTGTGGAAAAATCAACATTTTTTAAGAGACTTGATGCTTTCCTGGCTCGTAAAAACTGTTCTCGGGTGTTAACCCGATAAAAGTTTGTACGAACATTTTTAAAATTTACATGATGATTACATTGAATTCCAGGTAACTGGAAGTATCCCCATGTTTTTAAAAGGCCAATTGTGGTTGATAACCATGATTGATAATATATGTTTGATAATTAGAGTAAGAATTAAACTGGAATACAAATACATTAAAACCTCTTTAAAATGCTCCTGCTTAGGATGCTAAACCATTAAATATGCAGTTCTCTCTCTCTCTGCCTTGGTCCCTTTCTTATAAAACATGTGGTAAAAATTCTGCTTAAGGTAGAATTGCAATCCTTCTTCCATTTTTATTTTCTTCAAGTGCTTTTACTGGGAGTCACTTGACCGAGTATGTTTAAAAATCGTAGTGAATTGCATATATTTTGCTTAATGATGTAATTCGTGGCAACTTTTCACTGTAACTTCAATATTCTTTCATATATATACATATACTTCAGACTACCTTATATATTGCTTATTTATAGCCTTAAGTTTCTTCTTGGAATTATTTTGGTGTATACTAGCTGTTGATGGTTGGCATAAAGAGGACCCTGCAATTGAATTTTAGGTTCAAGGGAAGGTCACATCAGATTTGGCTGGAGCCTGAAGGATTTGACTCCCCATTAATATATCCAAATGGAATTTCATGTACATTACCTGAAGAAGAGCAAGTGAAGATGGTGAGGACAATTCCAGCACTGCACAATGCTGTAGTTACTCAGCCTGGTATGTATTATTATATTACTTAGTTACTTAGCTGGCCATTTGATTGCAGTTGGTTCATTGCCTCTCTATTTCATCCTGATTCATTTTTTACTATTTTTTGCTGTACTATTAACCATGAACCATGTACTCACCCCCTCCTAGTCTTTCAAGTTCTCTTCTTATGCTTAACATATCTTCTATTTATGCATCATATTTTTTGGGCTCCCGGATAGCCAAGTGGGCAACGCGTTCGACTTCAATGAAAGCGGTCCCGGGTTCGATTCCCGGTGGGGGCCTACGTGCGAAATGACCTAAGCTGTCGAAGCACTTTTAACAATACTACTACTACTGCATCATATTCTTTATGTAGAAGTCAATTAAATTTGTGTGGAATGCTTTATACTACCCTGTAATCTCAATTCAACAACCTAATGTGGCAGAATAGTAATAGAAACAATTTCTTTAGCAAGAATTTTTACTTTTTGCAAATTAAGGTTACACTTTCACTTTAATTCTCTTGGGCAGCTACACAGCAATGTAAATTTTTTTTCACTGCTTGCTGCATTTCTGGAAAGCTGCCAGTTAAATCTTTTTCAGCTTATCTGTTATGCTCTTCTGAAAGGTATCTGAAGTAGCAAAATGGTGTCCTTTGTAGTCATTTAAAGCCCAAGCTAAAGCAGCTCAGGTTCTGATCATGTATAACTCACAAGGAAAAGGGTTTTAGGTACTTGGCACAATAAGGCATGCACCTAGGAAAATTCCCAAGGAGAAACAGACATGAAAAAAGTCTGACGGAACTGGGACACGAACCCGGGTTTCCCAATTGCCAGTCGGTTGCTCTATCCATTGAGCTATTCCACCAGAACATTTCTCCATGCCGTTTGGGAGACTGTATTCCTTGGGTATCTGAGTTCTGGTTTGAGAAAAGAAGTCTACGCATTGCTAATTAATATTATATATTATAAGTATGTGTACTGTTTGACCTCTGCAAAATATGAAAAGAAATCCCATCTTTTATTATCACAAAAGCTACATATTCAAAATCAAATTTAAATATTTTAGCATTTCTTATCCTTTATTTTCCTTTATCCCCTGCTTATTAAACTTTTGTGGTTTAAATCTTCTGCAAAACCCCATTGTCTTATTTTCATATCCTTGAGTTTTAGATAAAATCATCTGATACAGAATTATCTTGTAAAGTAATCCCATTTTTTTTTGTTATACTACCTATTCATAGATAGATTTTGATCCTTGTTTATGGTACTAATACTACCACACTGTGGTAGGTAACACCCACTATAGGGATTGCAAGTTATAATTTCAGATTGAGTCGCTGCCATTATCTAATTTGATATATTCTTTAAGTAGAAGCTGATACACATAACCTGTAACTAATAACTTAAAAGTAATTAAATTTGAGTCTTTACATGTCTATTATTTTTAACTTATCAATCAATACATTTTTGGTGTCTTTGTGCACATCAGGGTATGGTGTTGAGTATGAATTTGTTGATCCACGAGAGCTTTGGCCAACTCTGGAAACTAAAAGAGTGGATGGACTGTTTCTAGCTGGACAAATTAATGGAACTACAGGCTATGAAGAGGCAGCAGCCCAAGGATTGCTTGCTGGTGTAAATGCTGCGTGTAAGGTTCGGTTTTGCTCTCTTTTTTTTTACTGGCTTATCTTGTGTGCTGACTTGAAAAATTTACATTTATTCTGCTCCCTTTAATACAGATGTTTGTGCTATTTGTAAATGAAAATATGTCTTCCATAATTGCTGGTTTTGTTGGCTCATGAGGGTCAATCAAAAGTAGATGAGAATTATTTTCTTGAATTTTATCTTAAAACAGATACTAAATATAGTCCCTCCATGGCTGAAATGAATCACCCTTACTACCATCAGGAGTTATGTCCAAAATTCTTTGATAAAAATTCTCAAATTTCTGCTTATTGCTGTAATGCTGTAATTTAAATTAAATACTGTCCTAATTTATGCACCCAAAAGTTTCAGTTAATTTCAAGTTTCCCCTCCTGACTGAAATCATTTTATCATTATTATTTCGAATTTGTTTAAAGAAAAAATATAAAAATAAAAATTTCACTTCTGGAGACTCCAAGTAGTGAACAGAAAGTTTCATATACAGTATCCATTTAAGAGTCTCGTGGACTTTTTCTTAAATTGACTGCTTATTCAGAATCTGAATAAGCAGTTAATGGATGGAATTGATTATGGTTTTTTTAACAAGTCTGTGGACTCTGGTCACCAAGGCTCAAACTTTAACTCCTCGGTTTTTCAACAGTTAACTCTGATACCAACCCTGACTTCTCCAATTTTCTAAAACTTCCAAAGTCATTCATCTCATAAACTTCAGCTTCATAGACAACTACCCAACTCAGCTGTGAATCAGTTAGGACAGTTTAAGGAAATTGGAGTCACTGAATGTTATCTGACTCTTTGAAACTTCCTACTCTCTTCATTCAAAATCAGTTGTCTGATTCAACAGTTCTGACTCACTATGTTTAAAACAAACCAGTTCAAATAGTAACTAGCAGTAATTTGGTAATCACCAACGTGTTTGACATTTGGAGAGATCATTCAATTACCAATGAGAGGGATAAATGATTGTCTGTGTCTATCTACATTCGCCTGAGATGTCTTGGAGTTGTATTCTTTACTACATCAAGCCAGAAGCAAATAAGATAACCTTTGGGCTCCCAGATAGCCAAATGGGCAATGTGTTCTACTTCAGTGAAAGTGGTTCCTGATTCAATTCACAGTTGGAGCCTACATGCGAAATTACCTCAGCTGTTGAAGCACTTAAGAAATACTACTACTATATGAGAAGACATTTCCTCATGGTCTGATTAGTTCTCTGCAAATAAGTATATCTGTATTGTAAAGAGCATCCAATGTTGATTATGAAATCACAGAATGAAGATGACGTCCCTTTTTCAAAGTTGTTGTTTTTCTACTGTTAGGCTTTGGATATTATTTAACGTCTTTCTCTTCATATGTAACATCATATCTACTGATATCATCCAATTGATCTTCCGTTGTGAATAAGAAAATTAAAATATTCTTTGATTCAGTAACAGTAGATTTAAAATAAAAGCTATGAAATTGTTGAGTAACATCTTTTAAATGATGTTCACAATCATCCTAAGGTGATCTTTGTTGCAGAATATCATTTAGCTTTTGGCTGCAGAAGTTTGTTGTGGTTTTGTTGTTATATGTATCATGATTATGATATTCATCACATTTTCCAGTCTTATATTAACAAGACTCGTTTTTAATTAGGTTCTAAGCAAAGAGCCTCTTTTAATCAGCCGATCAGAGGGCTACATTGGTGTGCTGGTAGATGATCTTACAACTTTGGGGACATGCGAACCTTACAGAATGTTCACTAGCCGTGCTGAATTCAGGCTCTCTTTGAGGCCCGACAATGCTGATCTCAGACTCACCCAGAAAGGTATGGCACAGATATTGCAGAAAAGTATTGTGGATAGTTGGACAACAAGTGAAATTTATGTGCTGTATCTTGCTAAATTTTTCCATTTCTTTATTAATAATAATAATAGTTTATTACAGGTGTTAAGACCCAGTTATCAAATACAAATGCAATAAATAATACAATATATAAGAATAATATAGAGATACAATAAAATTTTAATGCAGGACATAGACAAGTATAAAAATATAGAAAGATTAAGATAAGATGTCCATAACATAATTTATATAACCTCAAAGATTAAAAACGACAAGAAATGATAAAATAGATAGTGCAATCAAAACTCATTTTATGGGCATATAAACAAGGTATAAATATGTATTCATTCATAAAATCAATTTGTTACCCTTAGAGCTAAGTACATTCTTCAACTGATGGAGAGAGGAATGAAAAAAGTCAAAATTGATAGTATTTGCATCTCTCATTAATCTAGACAATGAGAAGTTGAGCCTGTTATATGAAACCAGGAAGGGATATGTAATTCTGATTAAGCGTTGATGGATGTTAATGTATCAAAGTAATATATATTGTATAGTAATAGTAAGGAGAATCAATTTTGTTGTTCAATAGGTTTTAAAGAAAGATAATCCCAATATTTCTCCTCCTGTATTCAAGCATGTTCATGTTTAGGACAGAAAGTCTACCTACATATCCCAGATGCAAAAATTGAAAACAATAGGCTAAAAATCTGACAATTTTCTTCTGCACATGCTCAATCATTTGAATATGCTCATTGTAAAAAGGAGACCAAATATAGCAGCTGTATTCTAAGATTGGTCTCACTAAAGTACAATATAGTAATTTTACACAATTGATATTGTGAAAATCTCTACTAAATATCCATATAATGTCTAACATTCTTAAGGCTTTAGATGTAATCAATAAATAATGCAATTAATTTTGCATTGAAAGTGATTCCCAAGTCCTTAATATGGCTGAGTCTAGCTAAAGGTTGATCCCCAAGAGAGTAATTAAAATTAACAATGTTATTGAATATGAAGACCAGTATATCCAATTTTAAACATAATAGACAAGGACTTGAGAAATGTCCTTAATTATTAAGCTCTGTTTAACCAATTAAAATGGAAGAGGAAACCCAATCATTGCTCATAAAATGGCACAGTTCAGTCCATAATATTTTCTTTGGAGGAAACTTAAGTAATTAAGGATGTTCTTTGATTAGAATTCTGGACTTATGAAGTATCTTGGAGTGTGAGTGCTGATTAGTATAGTATTTTTTCCAGTCAATGATATTTTTAATAAAGAAGATCAATGTTCTTATGACATTTTGTTGGCCATTATCTATCATCTTGTGAAC
Organism: Ladona fulva; assembly: GCA_000376725.2. Classification (NCBI taxonomy): domain Eukaryota; kingdom Metazoa; phylum Arthropoda; class Insecta; order Odonata; family Libellulidae; genus Ladona; species Ladona fulva. The sequence goes on along the minus strand of KZ308297.1, from coordinate 736,951 downwards.
AGTTATTGACAAAATGAATCAAAAAATGTTTTGAAACAAAAGTTTAATCTAGTAACAGTTGCTATTGAACTGTTGCAAGCTCAGTAAAAAGAATGTAAAGTAATCAGGTTGCAAGTGTCATAATGCTGCTCATCTATTGTTTTTAATTAAATTATCATGGAAAATAAAACAGTTTGTGTACTCTCTGTAGCTCTAATTATGGCCTAATCTCTACTGCAGATCATATGATTAGTATTAGATTATGAGGATTAGTTGCTTAATTTTCGGTATTTAATGTTTTGGTGAAATTTAATAATAGCAATTATTGCATTATCTTTGGCTGTACTAAGCATTATTATCTGTATGTTGTTCGCCGATATTTTTACAGTACACACTGTGATCTTAGTTTGGTTTGATGCATTTGCTAGTATTTGGCTTACTTATAATTTATGAATTCTTGCATGTCTGTACAACTTACCCTTTATCCCAAAAACATTTCAATTCTAGTCACGCATGTAATTCTTACATGTCTACATTATGAGCTATGCTGCTAACATTTTTGTCAGCTCTTAATGTTTCTGAATCTCTGATGCTTGACTGTTACGTACTTTCTACTCATGAAATTACATGTATGATTTCAGAAATTAATCGATTCCCATGCAAATAGTTCTGTATATTAAACACAAGGAATCTTTATTTAAAGCTCATTACCATACAAAAATCAATGAAGCTTTTCCATAAGGATAGAAAGACAGCACCAAAAGCTACAAAATTTTAAGGTAACAAAATGGAGGCTTTATGAAAACCCTCAAGGGCAATCACTTTAAAATGGGATTGATTCAGAAAAAGCTTGCGGGATAGGGATAAGGGAAAATTTTTACTTTGCACCTTTTAGAAAGCTTGTGTGTGGATTTTCAGGAATGATCCTAAAGTTATATTCAGATTCTTAGTATTCCTTTATGTTGTATGTGAAAATAAGTGGTTGTAATCGTTCTAACAAAACTTATTCTTTTTATTCTGTTTAAGGACACAGAGTTGGTTGTGTCTCTGAAACCCGTTTCCAGCAGACCTGCAAAATTCAATCTGAACTCTCAAATGCTCTTGATCTCCTGTCATCAGTGAAGATGTCTACATATCAATGGAACAAATGCTTGAAATTGCCTCACAATAAAAATCCTGGCATTAGAAGGTAATCTCTTTTTATTTTCAAATGGAAAGGACTATTTTACCTTTTTTTACCCTTTCACCTGTAATTAAATAATTCTTCTTTGTTAATATCATTAATCCAGAGCAAGGATCTGTTTAAAGGGGAAATTTTGATGATTTTTAAATTCAACTTTGGTTGAATACGTGTTAAAAATTGTAATCCATATAGTATTAAAGTCTCCTTGAGAAATAAGCTAAGAGAGCGAGAAAATGCTTATTCAAATTTATTCTAATTATCTATGTAATAAAAGGATTAACATAGAAGATTTATATACTCATTGATTCATAATACATGTCAGTATTTCATAATACAAGCCTTACTAAGTGGATGTAACCTTAAGTAGAATTTACTGAATCTGAAACTCATCTTCATGAATACCCTCATCCAAGATAATAATTTTTATTTCAAGTTATATTTAGGTAACAGGAATCACCAGTTTCATAATCTTGTGCATGACATGTCTAGTTTTTCTTTCCTACCTAGTCACTCTTAAATTGTGGATAGAATGTACCTGATATCTGATACTCATATATTTACAGTCATAATTATTGAACATCATCTCAGAAGAAGAGATAATTTCATAATGTCCATATGTTCCACACTTAAACAAATTGAAATAACAAAATTCTGTACTCTCTTCTCTTTCATAGCTTTCCACAAAGTTACGCCTTATCATACTGATATCTCAGTAGGTCATTAAAAGATGAATTTTCAATTTTGACTCAAGGAATCATTGAAATATTAAAAATTGTTTGCGTTTGGTTCAATATATGTAGCTCTTCTCAGTATAAATTACATTAGCTCTGAATTCATATTTATTTGTCAAATATAAATCTTATTGTTAGAGATTATCCTCAAAAAAATGGAATTATGATTATTCTATCATCATATGTGTGAGACTTGTAACTGTAGCTATTTAGATATGCTCTCTGTCTTTGCAGTGCTCTGGAAATGCTATCAGTCCGAGATGGTTCTGTGAGTGTTGAGAAATTGATTGCTGCTCTTCCAGATACAATGAAATCTCTCAGTAAAGGTGTTCACACTGCCAATCCATCACTTTTTTATCAAAGACTGCAATCTGAAGCTTTATATGCAAAGTTTGTGAAAGAGCAAGAAGCAGCAATTGAAGAGATGAAGAGGGATGAATCTCTAATCATTCCAAAGAACTTCGACTATGCAGAGTAAGTGTTACTATTTATTCTCTCTCCAACCTTACATAAAATGCTATTTAATTTCCTTACTTTGGAAGATTCTGTATTTCACTGTATCATATTCTGATGTTGTACAATTAGAATTGATAATTTATTGTTTTAACTCTTTAAATGCTACTATTGTATATCTATGCTTTTTTTCATTTTTCTTCCTTAAATGCGTTTCATTGGCATATCAGCAGTAATTGATGATTATAACTCAAAATAAAATTAAAACTTGCCTCTCTCATGCAAAAAAAAAAGAGATTGGCTGCAACGTAAAAACTGTTACTCTAAAAAATTTTTATGCACATATCAACCCAAATATTTTCAAAAGATTTGCAAAGTTTAAAGGTTAAAAAGCCATAACAGTTTTTCTGGAAGAAGTTAATGCAATAATGAGGTATCACTTTTCAGCTCCTTATAAACCAACTGTTGTAAAACTTCTTTTATTTTATTTGAAAATTAAAGCTATAATCATATTCTCATCCTTCCTGGAATCTTATGAGATTAATGGTATAACTAATTGAATTCTCATTAAATATATACTATCAAACATCTTCCTCCTCTTTTTTATACATTTCTCTCTTACATATGTTTTCTGCATTCCCTTTTACTCACTCTGGTATTCTTCTTAATCATTCATATTTTACCATATTGTATTTGAGTAACTGTAATTTTCTGAATGTTCATTTTCAATTATTTAACTTTCTCTTTCCCTCATGGGAAACTCAAACTCATTCGTCTTGAAGTTTGAAAATGAAAATTTATAGCTTTCATTAACATTTATTGGCAATTTTTGTCATCTGCCAGGGGGAAAAAACCTTATTTTCAAGTCTGAAACTGAAGGAAATGTGAGTAAAAAGTGAATTGGTTGGGCTTTTCAACTATTTGTGAACTTCCATGAAAGTATTATCTTAATGCCTCACGATCGATGGGATACTATTTACTATTTTTAGTCTAATAAACATTTTAACTCTTCTGTTCTTTTACAGTCCATACATGTCCCTCTCATTTGAAGAGCAGGAGAAACTTTCAGCTGCTCAGCCACATAGTGTAAGTATTCCAGCACCTTTTCATGGGTATCAACATAGGAAATGTGATTCTCATCTCATTGCTCTTGTCTTTCCAGATTGCTGCTGCAAGTCGTATCCCTGGGATAACTCCTACTGCACTTTTAAAATTGATGAGATGCATAAAGCTTCCAAGGATAGAAGGCCATCATAGTAGTCAGCACTCAACAGCCATTTAGATGTAAATATGCTGAGAATTTTTCCCATGATAGTGTTTTAACTGTCCATAAAATGAGTTAATACAAATTCTAGTTTAAGATTGAAGATGATTAGTTTAATCTTGGACTAATAAATATACTATTTTGCTGTCAGAAATGTTTTATTCATATTGATAAAAACCTTATTCGTTTCAAGGAATCAAATTTAGTAAGGCGTTTTTCTTTCTTTTCATTTAAATCCTTAAATCTTTGAGAAAATTAGTATTAATGGTATAAAGTAATTATTATAATATTCTAAGATATTTGTGTAACACAATAAAATGCATAACCCTGTTTTGTTTAAACCCATATTTTGTCCACAGTGAAAATATATCTAAGAAAGAAGATGGCACCCTTAAATTAAGCTGTGTGTTTAGCATGAAGCCAAGTTGTGTTTCTAATATTTCAGTAGGCCGTAAATAGACATGAACTTTAGTATAATTATGAGGGCCATCTAGAAAGTATGATTCTTTAGCATTCAAGAGAAAGAAATTGCAGTTTCATGGAAGGATTCATTGATACAGATTCAGCAATGAGCTATTCTACCTACCATATTTCCTGGTCCATAAGACACACTGGCCTACAATACACACCTATATTTCAGGCATTTCAGGTGAACAAAGTGTTGTGGCAACGAGACAGTTGTGGAAACGAGCGTTGTAGCAACGGGAGTTGTGGAGACGAAAGGAGTGATTGTTGGAGAGAGTTCGTGGCTGACGGCAGAACAAAGCGCGGTGTTTTGTTTTTGCTCACTTGTCTTTGAACCTAAGGCTACGTAACAATTTTGGTGTCAGAAGTGGGATAAGTGAGTAAAGATTTGCGAAACTATAAGTGATTTACGGTGAAGACTCGTTCTACTGATTACGGCGATATGGCGGAGGCGAAGGAAATGTTTGAAATGTTGATGGAGAAGCTCAGGCTGGATTAAGAGGATCAGTTATGTGAAAAACAAAAAGAGGAGGAACGCCGAGCTCGAGAAAAAAAGAAGAGAAGGAACGTTTTGAGAAGCTCGTACAAATGATTACAGTCTCTCAAGGTTCCATGATGCAGAAAATAGACAGTATGGAAGAACAGGCTAAAACCACACAACAGGAGGCAAAAGAGTTGGCGCAACGCATTAACAGCTTGGAAGAACGTATCGAAGCAGGTATGAGTCCTCGTAACATCTCTACAGTTTCGACTTCCACAAGGACCGTCAAACCGCCAACCTTCGACGGAGAAACTTCATGGAATCTGTATAAACGACAATTTGAGGTAGCTGCTTCTAGTAACGACTGGACAGAACAAGAAAAACTCACAAATTTGATAATGGCTCTGCGAGGAAAGGCTTTGGATGTCTTGCAAAACATTTCCGAAATAAACCAAAACAATTACTCGTCTGTAGTGGCTGCCCTAGAGCTTCGTTTTGGGCAGAGCCATCTCGTCCAAGTGTACAAATCCCAGCTGAAATATAGGGCTCAGCTGCCGACAGAAACGCTGCAGGAATATGGGGCCGAGGTGGAAAGAATGACGAGATTAGCTTATCCGCATGCACCTGAGGACATCGTTCAAGATTTGGCCGTTACGACCTTCCAAGATGGACTTCGGAATCCTGAAACTCAAAGATTTTTGAGGACCTCGAGGATGGCGAACCTAGCCGATGCAATCCTACGAGCATTAGAATACGAAGCCGCCGGAAATTACTCCAAACGAGACCGAGTGCGGGAGATCAAATTTTCGGATCCGTCGTCAGACAAGGATGAAGAGCTGGACATACGGAAGACATTGCGTGAAATTGTGGAGAGTTTGAAAAACCTGCCAAGTATGTCAAGAACTCCAAACAGGGGAATTAAATGCTATTCCTGCGGAAGAAGAGGGCATATTAGTAGAGATTGCCGCCAACGCTTTCGTTCCGCCGAAAGGAACAACCGAAGCCGTAGCCCGAGTCCGGCACACAAGACAGGTTCGGGAAACGCCGAGTAGCCAGTGTAAGGGGGCGCATGCTGGCGAACAGGGTTCAAGCCCCTAGAATTAAAATCTCAGCCGTCAAGAAGAGCAACGGAAGCCTTATTTTGTCAGGCTTTGCGAATGGGCGGCCTTGCGATTTTACCATCGATACGGGAGCGACCAGATCAGTGATGAGACCGGACATGACTTTTACTCGACCAGTGACCCGTTTATCGAAAAAAGCAATGTTGGAGACAGTCAGTGGAGAGCAATTCGCCATACGTGGAGAAACCTCCGTCAAGATCATCTTGGGAAGCATAGAAATAGAAACTAAAGTGCTCGTCGCTGACATCACGGACGAATTTATATTAGGCCTGGACATCATGACAGACTTCAACTTTGTGGTAGACTTCCAGAACGAGTTACTCAGAATCGGGAATGAAGAACTTTTGTTTTCATCGTCTGTGTCATCAATCAAACGGACCAAAGTTCTCATAAATGAAGACTTGAGCATTCCCCCAAATTCGGAAGTTGTGGTTCGAGCTCGATTAGAGAAGAATGTCCCGGAAGAAGGAGTGGTAGTTATTGAACCAACGAAGACCAAGAATGGACTACTGATTGCCAGGACTTTGGTCAAACTGAATAATATCGTGACCGTAAAAGTGGCAAACTTGTCGGACAACAGGGCAATGTTGAAAAATGGGGAAGAATTGGGAGTTTGCGAACCTATTGTGCGAGTGACACGCTGCGATATCGAGTCTGACAGGGAGTGTAACAACGCGGAAGACATAGAAAAACTTGTGGATAACTTTAAGAAGACATGGAACCATCTCTCTTCGAAGGAATTAGAAAAAGCGACAAAGTTTATTGCAGAGGAAGCCGATCTTTTTGCCACTAACAAAATCACGGGCCGAACGAATCTGGTACAACATCGGATTAACATCGAGAGAACGCAACCGATTCGTCAACCACCTCGACGAGTTCCGTTCGCAAAACAGCACGAATTGAACAAGAATATTCAGAGCATGTTGGAGGATGGAGTGATCGAAGAATCCTATAGTCCATGGTCATCCCCGGTAGTGTTGGTCACCAAAAAGGACGGGACTATGCGATTCTGTGTAGACTACAGAAAACTGAACGCCGTCACCAAGAAAGACAGTTTTCCACTACCTCGGATTGATGACATTCTCAACACGTTATCCGGCGCGAAGTGGTTTTCAACGTTGGATCTGAAGAGTGGCTATTGGCAGGTGGAAATGCACAAAGATGATAAAGAGAAGACAGCGTTTTCTACAGGAAAGGGGCTATATCAATTCAACGTGATGCCCTTTGGTTTATGCAATGCCCCAGCTACATTCGAAAGACTGATGGAGTTGGTTCTAAGAGGTCTCACGTGGGAAACTTGCTTGGTGTACTTGGATGATGTCATGATTATCGGGAGGGATTTTGAGGAGCATTTTGTCAACTTGAAGAATGTCTTTGGAAGACTTAGAAATGCTCACCTCCAGCTGAATCCGAAGAAATGTTCGCTGTTTCAAGAGAGAATCAGTTTTCTGGGGCATGTAGTGTCATCTGCTGGCATAGAGACGGATCCAATCAAAATCCAGGACGTAAAGGAATGGCGACAACCAAAGAACAAACACGAAGTCAAAAGTTTCTTGGGACTGTGCAGTTACTACCGACGATTCGTAAAGGACTTTGGACGAATTGCCAAGCCATTGCATGGCTTAACGGAAAAGAATGGACCGTTCATTTGGACAATCGAATGCAGCCAAGCATTCCAGGAATTAAAGCAACGGCTGATTACGGCACCAATTTTGGCTTATCCGGTGGATAACAGCCCTTTTGTGTTGGACACCGATGCTTCCCACCATGGAGTTGGTGCAGTTCTTTCCCAAATACAAAATAACGAAGAAGCGGTCATCGCTTATTTCAGTAAAACTTTGGGAAAGGCAGAAAGGAATTACTGCACAACGAGGAAGGAGCTTCTTGCGATTGTGAAGGCAGTGGACCATTTTCATACTTTCCTCTATGGGAGGAAGTTCCTCATTCGGACGGACCATTCTGCTCTACAGTGGCTGCTGAGGTTTAAGAACCCGGAAGGACAATTAGCTCGCTGGTTGGAGAAGTTGCAAACTTACGAGTTTGAAATCCAATATCGCAGAGGTAAAAGCCACAACAATGCTGATGCCCTGTCGAGAAGACCCTGCGCAGAAAAGTCATGCAAATTTTGCACTCGGCAAGAAGCAAAAGAAGATGCTGCGAATAGGGAAGTGTTCAACAGAATAACAATTAAGACATTTACGGGAACGAACTCAGAAGTTACCAATGACACTGTGGCTCAGAAACAGCGAGACGACCCAGACTTAGGAATTGTCAGACAATGGTTGGACAACGGACATCGACCAAGCTGGCAGGAAATCTCGAGATATGGACCAACTGTGAAAGCCTACTGGTTGCAGTGGGACTCCTTGAGCTTGTGTGAAGACGTGATCATCCGGAAGTGGGAAAGCGTAGATGGAAAAACTGTCACCAATCAGACCATCGTCCCTCGGGATCTAGTGGATGCCGTGCTAACAGAGCTTCACGACAGTCGAACTGGAGGTCATTTTGGTGTCAACAGGACATTGGCACGAGTAAGAGACCGATTCTATTGGATAAACTGTCGTGAAGATGTAGAGCAGTGGTGCAAACGATGTGATTTGTGTGCATCAAAGAAGGGTCCAAGAACTAGATCACGTGGAAAAATGATGCAGTATATTGCGGGAGCACCATGGGAACGCGTAGCGGTTGATATTTCGGGTCCATTTCCAATGACGGAATCCGGAAACAGATACCTTATGGTGGCAATGGACTACTTCTCAAAGTGGCCGGAGATCGTCCCACTTCCGAGTCAAGAGGCAGCTATAGTAGGTGAAGCTTTGCTGGAGCATGTAATATGCCGCCATGGAGTGCCCTTGGAAGTTCACACCGATCAAGGACGAAATTTTGAATCAGAACTATGGAAGCACTTGATGGATAAATTGGGAGTCAAGAAGACAAGGACTACACCTCTACATCCTCAGTCGGATGGCATGGTGGAAAGACACAACCGCACCGTGAATCAGTACCTGTCAATGTTTGTAGACCGGAACCAACGAAATTGGGACAGTTTGATACCACTTTTCTTGTTGGCATATAGAAGTTCCTAACATGAAGCTACAGGTTACACTCCTAACATGCTATTGACTGGGAGAGAAATGAGACTCCCCGTTGACTTGATTTTCGGCGTACCAACCACTGAACCGGAGGACCGACACGTTGTACTTCCGGAATATGTCAGTCAGCTAGTAGACCGGTTAAGAATCACCCAGAATTTTGCCAGAGATAAGCTGAAGATGTGCAGTGACAGGACGAAGATGAGACTTGACCGGAAACCGACGGTAAGCCCCTATGAGTAAGGCGACTTGGTGTGGTTGTATCAACCCCAGAGAAGAAGGGGACTAAGTCCAAAGCTGCAGAGACCTTGGGATGGGCCATACAGAATTATGAAGCGGATCAACAACATCGTGTACAGGATCCAATTAACGCCTAAAACGAAACCGAATGTGGTTCATATCGAGCGTTTAAGTCCATATAGAGGGAGAGGCACATCATGTTGGGCATCTGGCGGCGCTATTCGGGACAAATAGCATTTAATAGAGGGGGGCAGTGTTGTGACAACGAGACAGTTGTGGAAACGAGTGTTGTAGCAACGAGAGTTGTAGAGACAAAAGGAGTGATTGTTGGAGAGAGTTCACGGCAGACATGTTGTAAGTGTGAAGAACCAAAGGTGGACATTATAAACGTTCTTAGAGTAAAGCGCAGTGTTTTGTTTTTGCTCACTTATCCTTGAACCTAAGGCTACGTAACAAAAGCAAATATTATACATGCAGGAACATAAGCTGCCTCTAAGTGAAACAAAGAAATGAGAACTATAAAAGAGCGTTAATTTATGGAAGTATGAAACAAAAGCACAACATTGCTAGAAAGGTTTCCTTGGTGATTAGAATAAAAGACCTGCATGTCAAAGTGCAACATTGTGTACTATTAATATTATATAGCTATTCCTGATGTCAGAAAAAATCTTACTCTCATTCAACCTTTATCATTTACTTACTTATTTGCTCCATGAAAATTCTATGAGTGCATTATAAACCTGAGCTGCGTGAGCCAATCAAGCTAGCTTCATTTTAAATGTTTGCTTATGTATAAATAGATTTTAGATCAAATTTTCACAGGAAAATCTTATGGGCTAGGAAATATGGTGCTTATTGTAGGAAGAAAACTGGCTCTGGTAATTTAAGAGTATTAATCTTAAGTCATGGAAAGACTCCAAAAATAGTAAAGGATATCCTATATGTAGGGTCTACATATGCTTTGATTTCTACCTGAAGGTGGTTCAGATGAAAAGATCACTTGTCAATAAATGAAAAAGGTGAAGTATTATGAACTTACTTAAGAATGAGTTGCTTCTGAATGATCAAGTTTAATGTCAAAGTTAATTTTTAATCTCAAATTACCTTCATTCTGGAAAAAATCTTATCTACAAGGGTTGTATGATAAGTACTCAAGTTCAGTGACTGATTAAATAATTAAAGCTATCTTTAGGTATATGACTATTCAAGATTTCAGAGAGATTCGTAGTTTTGTTTTGATAGCTGTTTAAAGTAGTCAAGTTTGTGTTTGTGTTCACCATGGAGAAAGAGTAATATCAATCAGTGATTCGATTTCTTTTTTTGGATGGGAAGACGTGTGAGGAAATCAAGGTGAAGTTGCATGCTGTTGTATAAGGACCATGCACCTTTGATGACTACCATCAGATATTGGTTTAATGAATTCAAGCGTGGCCATACATCCATTTTTGATGAAGAGCACCCAGGCCGTCCAATGGAGGTGAGTACGGAGGATATGGTTAACTAAGTCCATGATATCGTGCTAGCAGATCGCCATGTGAAGATCAGAGATTTTGCTGACATTGTAAACATCTCATTTGAACGCATACAAAGTATCCTACATGAAAAATTGGGCATGAGAAAGCTATCGGCGAGATGTGTGCCACGTTTGCTCACAGTGGAGCAAAAACGGAAACAATTCAACAACTTCGGAGCACTGTTCGGACATGTTTAAGCTCAATTCGAAAGAGTTTCTATGGTGTTTCATGACTGTTGACGAAACATGGATCCATTACTACATGCCAGAAATGAAAGAACAGTCAAAACAGTGGATTTTACCTGGTGAACCTGCTCCAGAGAAGGCGAAAAGAACACAAAGAAAACAAAGAAGTCATGACCAGCATTTTTTGGGATTTGCGAGGCATCATCTTCACCGACTATTTGGAGAAGGGAAGGACAATCACGGGGCAGTACTATGCTGATTTATTGGACCAATTTGATGCTGAATTGAGGAAAAAATGGCCTCATTTGGCAAAGAAAAAAGTGCTCTTCCATCATGACAACGCACCAGCTCACTCATCTGCAATCGCCACAGCAAAACTGGTTGAATTATGGTACAAATTGCTACTTCATGCACCCTATTCTCCAGATTTGGCCCCATGCGATTTTTTTTGTTTCAAACATGAAAAAATGACTTGGGAGAAAGCAATTCAGGTCAAACAAGGAAGTCATCACCACAACAGAGGCCTATTTTGCAGAGTTCGACAAAACATATTTTTTGGATGGCTTGAAAAATGTTAGAATATCACTGGACTAAATGTATTGATTTGAAAGGAAACTATATCTAGAAATGAATTTAAAAGAAATTCAAAAAATGCGTTTTCTTGCCTAACACAGGTACTTATCATACAGCCCTTGTAAAAGTAGTAGATTAAAAGGAAATCTCCCAGCTAAACTATTTCATGTGAGAATTTCTTAGAAGGATTAGGCAGCCTGTGGAGAAGATTAGTGGAAAACATGCTCCCATGTCCATTATCCACCAAATGGGCTGCGAAGGCTGAGGAAGCAGTGTTCTTCAGGCGGTAGCACCGCAGGTGTTCTTGCTCCCTAATCATAATGGGGCGACCACTCTGACCCACGTAGGTCATTGGGCAGTTCTCGCAGGATAATTCATATACCACCGACAATGAGGAAGTATCCCTTTTGTCTTTTGGATGAGATAAAGAACGCTGAAGGTTGGAGCGAGTATAAAAGGCTGCTTTTAACTTTTTGGGGAGAAGATTTTGTAACTTATATGAAATATTTCCAAAGAATAGAAGTTTCACCCATTTTGGTTTGGGATCGTCAATGAGAGAGAGGGAAGGGAAGATCAAGGCTAAAGTGGATTTCTTACATTTCTTCTTAACGAGTTTTTCCACCAAATCACTCGAAAAACCGTTGTTGATGGCTATTGTTTTGATAGTGTCTAGTTCCCTTTTGTAAGCTTGGGAGTAATTCAATCAGCATTGATATTTTTTAGTTTGCTTGCATAGAGGATATGATTCCAGACAATACTGTCATTTGTAATCTTGGGTGGACATTTCTCAACCATACTCCCAAACCTCAGTTGCAGTGAGTGTCAGGTGAGGTGTCAAGTTTGAGTATTTCTCCCTCTAGATTCTAAGGATAAACTTCTATTAGCCTGTGTCAAAATGCACAGAAGTGGGAAAGTGGATGGGATGCAAAAAGGAAAAACTGACAAAGCTAGCCTAGTTATGCATGAGGAAGTTAAACTCTCCCCCTTATAGGCAAACCTCCTTTTCTGAATGAGCAGGAAAGATAAACTAGTCTTGAATGATAATAGGGAACAGTATTGCACTTCCTTTGACTACTTGCAAGTTTGAATCTTCTCATATTTTACTTNGTTTGGGATCGTCAATGGGAGAGAGGGAAGGGAAGATCAAGGCTAAAGTGGATTTCTTACATTTCTTCTTAACGAGTTTTTCCACCAAATCACTCGAAAAACCGTTGTTGATGGCTATTGTTTTGATAGTGTCTAGTTCCCTTTTGTAAGCTTGGGAGTAATTCAATCAGCATTGATATTTTTTAGTTTGCTTGCATAGAGGATATGATTCCAGACAATACTGTCATTAATCTTGGGTGGACATTTCTCAACCATACTCCCAAACCTCAGTTGCAGTGAGTGTCAGGTGAGGTGTCAAGTTTGAGTATTTCTCCCTCTAGATTCTAAGGATAAACTTCTATTAGCCTGTGTCAAAATGCACAGAAGTGGGAAAGTGGATGGGATGCAAAAAGGAAAAACTGACAAAGCTAGCCTAGTTATGCATGAGGAAGTTAAACTCTCCCCCTTATAGGCAAACCTCCTTTTCTGAATGAGCAGGAAAGATAAACTAGTCTTGAATGATAATAGGGAACAGTATTGCACTTCCTTTGACTACTTGCAAGTTTGAATCTTCTCATATTTTACTTGTAATTCCTTGAAATTTTGATGTTAGAATGTTCCAACGTTGAGGACATGGTATTTTACCTGAAATTAGTCTCTCAGAATTTCAGAGCATCTTTGATGCAGAAGGTTATGTTTTGCAATTCAATAAAATCGATATGCTCAGGCGTTACTTGGTGGAAAGCCATACTAAATGAAATTGAAATACTTTGTAATTTTCCACAGGTGTTTATTTCGCGACCGGTTTCGTAAGAGGGTCTTACATCTTCAGGCCTTCTTACGAAACCGGTCGCGAAATAAACACCTGTGGAAAATTACAAAGTATTTCAATTTCATTTTGCAATTCAATCTCAATAAATAAACTATTATAATGAATATGCTGTAATAGCCAAATTAGGTCCTTTTAATGCTGTGAAACGGGTGTTAATGCACTAATTTATTCCTGTTACCAACATGAATCATGTACATAACTCTCTTGCTTTTAAATCCAAACAAAAATTTTCTCCAAAATTTTTACTTAAAAACTGGGGTGTGCCCTTGATGCTGGCTAAAAGAGTAGATGGCTTCCCATTCACTGATGAAGGGAAGTAGAGTTGCTCTATATATACTTATGTACAAGTACATACTTGTATACTTTTTGAATCCCTTGAATTCTACATGGGATAGTTCTGAAAATTCGATGTTTGTATTTCTTTTATGCAGGTTCTGGTAAATTATTACTTTACTATAATTGCAGATCACAGAAGTGAACAAAAGTAATGTATACCAAATCTTTTCATGACCCAATCTGAAAAGAAAGTTCTGCTTAAAATTAAAATGCCTTTAATTTTGTTGATGACATTTATTGAAAGATGTCATGTTCTTTTTATTTATTGCCTATAAGCTTCTTTTGCACATAATTTATAGAGTACATAAAACTAAGCATGCTATGCTTTCATTTGAAGTAACATGCATCCACAACTTTATCCTCCAGTGTTTGTTGCTCATTTTTATTGCACAACAATAATTTGATTACTTATTAATTTTCCCTCTTTAAAATGTGGCAACCTTTATCATTTACTTACTTATTTGATCCATGAAAATTCTATGAGTGCATTATAAACNTTTCTAATATTTCAGTAGGCCGTAAATAGACATGAACTTTAGTATAATTATGAGGGCCATCTAGAAAGTATGATTCTTTAGCATTCAAGAGAAAGAAATTGCAGTTTCATGGAAGGATTCATTGATACAGATTCAGCAATGAGCTATTCTACCTACCATATTTCCTGGTCCATAAGACACACTGGCCTACAATACACACCTATATTTCAGGCATTTCAGGTGAACAAAGTGTTGTGGCAACGAGACAGTTGTGGAAACGAGCGTTGTAGCAACGGGAGTTGTGGAGACGAAAGGAGTGATTGTTGGAGAGAGTTCGTGGCTGACGGCAGAACAAAGCGCGGTGTTTTGTTTTTGCTCACTTGTCTTTGAACCTAAGGCTACGTAACAATTTTGGTGTCAGAAGTGGGATAAGTGAGTAAAGATTTGCGAAACTATAAGTGATTTACGGTGAAGACTCGTTCTACTGATTACGGCGATATGGCGGAGGCGAAGGAAATGTTTGAAATGTTGATGGAGAAGCTCAGGCTGGATNCTACAACGTTCCCGCTGAACTCTCGGAATCATATTGTTACCGCTTCCGCTACATTATTATCGCTCCCGCTACATTATGACCACAACGTCAGGCACCGCGCAGTGCGCGGCTGCACCAGGCCCCGCTCACCAGTAAGGCCGCCTCTGTTTCCTGGCCCATAAGACACACTGGCCTACAATACACATCCATATTTCAGGTGAACAAAGTGTTGTGGCAACGAGACAGTTGTGGAAACGAGCGTTGTAGCAACGAGAGTTGTGGAGACGAAAGGAGTGATTGTTGGAGAGAGTTCGCGGCAGACGGCAGAATAAACGTTCTTAGAATAAAGCGCGGTGTTTTGTTTTTGCTCACTTATCCTTGAACCTAAGGTTACGTAACAATTTTGGTGTCAGAAGTGGGATAAGTGAGTAAAGATTTGCGAAACTATATGTGATTTACGGTGAAGACTCGTTCTACTGATTACGGCGATATGGCGGAGGCGAAGGAAATGTTTGAAATGTTGATGGAGAAGCTCAGGCTGGATAAAGAGGATCAGTTATGTGAAAAACAAAAAGAGGAGGAACGCCGAGCTCGAGAAAAAAAAGAAGAGATGGAACGTTTTGAGCAGCTCGTAGAAATGATTACAGTCTCTCAAGGTTCTATGATGCAGAAAATAGACAGTGTGGAAGAACAGGCTAAAACCACACAACAGGAGGCAAAAGAGTTGGCGCAACGCATTAACAGCTTGGAAGAACGTATCGAAGCAGGTATGAGTCCTCGTAACATCTCTACAGTTTCGACTTCCACAAGGACCGTCAAACCGCCAACCTTCGACGGAGAAACTTCATGGAATCTGTATAAACGACAATTTGAGGTAGCTGCTTCTAGTAACGACTGGACAGAACAAGAAAAACTCACAAATTTGATAATGGCTCTGCGAGGAAAGGCTTTGGATGTCTTGCAAAACATTTCCGAAATAAACCAAAACAATTACTCGTCTGTAGTGGCTGCCCTAGAGCTTCGTTTTGGGCAGAGCCATCTCGTCCAAGTGTACAAATCCCAGCTGAAATATAGGGCTCAGCTGCCGACAGAAACGCTGCAGGAATATGGGGCCGAGGTGGAAAGAATGACGAGATTAGCTTATCCGCATGCACCTGAGGACATCGTTCAAGATTTGGCCGTTACGACCTTCCAAGATGGACTTCGGAATCCTGAAACTCAAAGATTTTTGAGGACCTCGAGGATGGCGAACCTAGCCGATGCAATCCTACGAGCATTAGAATACGAAGCCGCCGGAAATTACTCCAAACGAGACCGAGTGCGGGAGATCAAATTTTCGGATCCGTCGTCAGACAAGGATGAAGAGCTGGACATACGGAAGACATTGCGTGAAATTGTGGAGAGTTTGAAAAACCTGCCAAGTATGTCAAGAACTCCAAACAGGGGAATTAAATGCTATTCCTGCGGAAGAAGAGGGCATATTAGTAGAGATTGCCGCCAACGCTTTCGTTCCGCCGAAAGGAACAACCGAAGCCGTAGCCCGAGTCCGGCACACAAGACAGGTTCGGGAAACGCCGAGTAGCCAGTGTAAGGGGGCGCATGCTGGCGAACAGGGTTCAAGCCCCTAGAATTAAAATCTCAGCCGTCAAGAAGAGCAACGGAAGCCTTATTTTGTCAGGCTTTGCGAATGGGCGGCCTTGCGATTTTACCATCGATACGGGAGCGACCAGATCAGTGATGAGACCGGACATGACTTTTACTCGACCAGTGACCCGTTTATCGAAAAAAGCAATGTTGGAGACAGTCAGTGGAGAGCAATTCGCCATACGTGGAGAAACCTCCGTCAAGATCATCTTGGGAAGCATAGAAATAGAAACTAAAGTGCTCGTCGCTGACATCACGGACGAATTTATATTAGGCCTGGACATCATGACAGACTTCAACTTTGTGGTAGACTTCCAGAACGAGTTACTTAGAATCGGGAATGAAGAACTTTTGTTTTCATCGTCTGTGTCATCAATCAAACGGACCAAAGTTCTCATAAATGAAGACTTGAGCATTCCCCCAAATTCGGAAGTTGTGGTTCAAGCTCGATTAGAGAAGAATGTCCCGGAAGAAGGAGTGGTAGTTATTGAACCAACGAAGACCAAGAATGGACTACTGATTGCCAGGACTTTGGTCAAACTGAATAATATCGTGACCGTAAAAGTGGCAAACTTGTCGGACAACAGGGCAATGTTGAAAAATGGGGAAGAATTGGGAGTTTGCGAACCTATTGTGCGAGTGACACGCTGCGATATCGAGTCTGACAGGGAGTGTAACAACGCGGAAGACATAGAAAAACTTGTGGATAACTTTAAGAAGACATGGAACCATCTCTCTTCGAAGGAATTAGAAAAAGCGACAAAGTTTATTGCAGAGGAAGCCGATCTTTTTGCCACTAACAAAATCACGGGCCGAACGAATCTGGTACAACATCGGATTAACATCGAGAGAACGCCACCGATTCGTCAACCACCTCGACGAGTTCCGTTCGCAAAACAGCACGAATTGAACAAGAATATTCAGAGCATGTTGGAGGATGGAGTGATCGAAGAATCCTATAGTCCATGGTCATCCCCGGTAGTGTTGGTCACCAAAAAGGACGGGACTATGCGATTCTGTGTAGACTACAGAAAACTGAACGCCGTCACCAAGAAAGACAGTTTTCCACTACCTCGGATTGATGACATTCTCAACACGTTATCCGGCGCGAAATGGTTTTCAACGTTGGATCTGAAGAGTGGCTATTGGCAGGTGGAAATGCACAAAGATGATAAAGAGAAGACAGCGTTTTCTACAGGAAAGGGGCTATATCAATTCAACGTGATGCCCTTTGGTTTATGCAATGCCCCAGCTACATTCGAAAGACTGATGGAGTTGGTTCTAAGAGGTCTCACGTGGGAAACTTGCTTGGTGTACTTGGATGATGTCATGATTATCGGGAGGGATTTTGAGGAGCATTTTGTCAACTTGAAGAATGTCTTTGGAAGACTTAGAAATGCTCACCTCCAGCTGAATCCGAAGAAATGTTCGCTGTTTCAAGAGAGAATCAGTTTTCTGGGGCATGTAGTGTCATCTGCTGGCATAGAGACGGATCCAATCAAAATCCAGGACGTAAAGGAATGGCGACAACCAAAGAACAAACACGAAGTCAAAAGTTTCTTGGGACTGTGCAGTTACTACCGACGATTCGTAAAGGACTTTGGACGAATTGCCAAGCCATTGCATGGCTTAACGGAAAAGAATGGACCGTTCATTTGGACAATCGAATGCAGCCAAGCATTCCAGGAATTAAAGCAACGGCTGATTACGGCACCAATTTTGGCTTATCCGGTGGATAACAGCCCTTTTGTGTTGGACACCGATGCTTCCCACCATGGAGTTGGTGCAGTTCTTTCCCAAATACAAAATAACGAAGAAGCGGTCATCGCTTATTTCAGTAAGACTTTGGGAAAGGCAGAAAGGAATTACTGCACAACGAGGAAGGAGCTTCTTGCGATTGTGAAGGCAGTGGACCATTTTCATACTTTCCTCTATGGGAGGAAGTTCCTCATTCGGACGGACCATTCTGCTCTACAGTGGCTGCTGAGGTTTAAGAACCCGGAAGGACAATTAGCTCGCTGGTTGGAGAAGTTGCAAACTTACGAGTTTGAAATCCAATATCGCAGAGGTAAAAGCCACAACAATGCTGATGCCCTGTCGAGAAGACCCTGCGCAGAAAAGTCATGCAAATTTTGCACTCGGCAAGAAGCAAAAGAAGATGCTGCGAATAGGGAAGTGTTCAACAGAATAACAATTAAGACATTTACGGGAACGAACTCAGAAGTTACCAATGACACTGTGGCTCAGAAACAGCGAGACGACCCAGACTTAGGAATTGTCAGACAATGGTTGGACAACGGACATCGACCAAGCTGGCAGGAAATCTCGAGATATGGACCAACTGTGAAAGCCTACTGGTTGCAGTGGGACTCCTTGAGCTTGTGTGAAGACGTGATCATCCGGAAGTGGGAAAGCGTAGATGGAAAGACTGTCACCAATCAGATCATCGTCCCTCGGGATCTAGTGGATGCCGTGCTAACAGAGCTTCACGATAGTCGAGCTGGAGGTCATTTTGGTGTCAACAGGACATTGGCACGAGTAAGAGACCGATTCTATTGGATAAACTGTCATGAAGATGTAGAGCAGTGGTGCAAACGATGTGATTTGTGTGCATCAAAGAAGGGTCCAAGAACTAGATCACGTGGAAAAATGATGCAGTATATTGCGGGAGCACCATGGGAACGCGTAGCGGTTGATATTTCGGGTCCATTTCCAATGACGGAATCCGGAAACAGATACCTTATGGTGGCAATTGACTACTTCTCAAAGTGGCCAGAGATCGTCCCACTTTTGAGTCAAGAGGCAGCTATAGTAGGTGAAGCTTTGCTGGAGCATGTAATATGCCGCCATGGAGTGCCCTTGGAAGTTCACACTGATCAAGGACGAAATTTTGAATCAGAACTATGGATACCACTTTTCTTGTTGGCATATAGAAGTTCCCAACATGAAGCTACAGGTTACACTCCTAACATGCTATTGACTGGGAGAGAAATGAGACTCCCCGTTGACTTGATTTTCGGCATACCAACCACTGAAGAGGAGGACCGACATGTTGTACTTCCGGAATATGTCAGTCAGCTAGTAGACCGGTTAAGAATCACCCACAATTTTGCCAGAGATAAGCTGTGTGACAGGACAAAGATGAGACTTAACTGGAAACCAACGGTAAGCCCCTATGAGGAAGGCGACTTTGTGTGGTTGAATCAACCCCAGAGAAGAAGGGGACTAAGCTGCAGAGACCTTGGGATGGGCCATACAGAATTATGAAGTGGATCAACGACATCGTGTATAGGATCCAATTAATGCCTAAGACAAAACCGAAGGTGGTTCATATCGAGCGGCTAAGTCCATATAGAGGGAGAGGCACAGCATGTTGGGCATCTGGCGGCACTATTCGGGACGAATAGCATTTAATAGAGGGGGGCAGTGTTGTGGCAACGAGACAGTTGTGGAAACGAGCGTTGTAGCAACGAGAGTTGTGGAGACGAAAGGAGTGATTGTTGGAGAGAGTTCACGGCAGACATGTTGTAAGTGCGAAGAACCGAAGGTGGACATTATAAACGTTCTTAGAATAAAGCGCAGTGTTTTGTTTTTGCTCACTTATCCTTGAACCTAAGGCTACGTAACAAAAGCTAATATTATACACGCAGGAACATAAGCTGCCTCTAAGTGAAACAAAGAAATGAGATTTATACAAGAGCGTCAATTTATGGAAGTATGAAACAAAAGCACAACATTGCTAGAAAGGTTTCCTTGGTGATTAGAATAAAAGACCTGCATGTCAAAGTGCAACATTGTGTACTATTAATATTATATAGCTATTCCTGATGTCAGAAAAAATCTTACTCTCATTCAACCTTTATCATTTACTTACTTATTTGCTCCATGAAAATTCTATGAGTGCATTATAAACCTGAGCTGCGTGAGCCAATCAAGCTAGCTTCATTTTAAATGTTTGCTTATGTATAAATAGATTTTAGATCAAATTTTCACAGGAAAATCTTATGGGCTAGGAAATATGGTGCTTATTGTAGGAAGAAAACTGGCTCTGGTAATTTAAGAGTATTAATCTTAAGTCATGGAAAGACTCCAAAAATAGTAAAGGATATCCTATATGTAGGGTCTACATATGCTTTGATTTCTACCTGAAGGTGGTTCAGATGAAAAGATCACTTGTCAATAAATGAAAAAGGTGAAGTATTATGAACTTACTTAAGAATGAGTTGCTTCTGAATGATCAAGTTTAATGTCAAAGTTAATTTTTAATCTCAAATTACCTTCATTCTGGAAAAAATCTTATCTACAAGGGTTGTATGATAAGTACTCAAGTTCAGTGACTGATTAAATAATTAAAGCTATCTTTAGGTATATGACTATTCAAGATTTCAGAGAGATTCGTAGTTTTGTTTTGATAGCTGTTTAAAGTAGTCAAGTTTGTGTTTGTGTTCACCATGGAGAAAGAGTAATATCAATCAGTGATTCGATTTCTTTTTTTGGATGGGAAGACGTGTGAGGAAATCAAGGTGAAGTTGCATGCTGTTGTATAAGGACCATGCACCTTTGATGACTACCATCAGATATTGGTTTAATGAATTCAAGCGTGGCCATACATCCATTTTTGATGAAGAGCACCCAGGCCGTCCAATGGAGGTGAGTACGGAGGATATGGTTAACTAAGTCCATGATATCGTGCTAGCAGATCGCCATGTGAAGATCAGAGATTTTGCTGACATTGTAAACATCTCATTTGAACGCATACAAAGTATCCTACATGAAAAATTGGGCATGAGAAAGCTATCGGCGAGATGTGTGCCACGTTTGCTCACAGTGGAGCAAAAACGGAAACAATTCAACAACTTCGGAGCACTGTTCGGACATGTTTAAGCTCAATTCGAAAGAGTTTCTATGGTGTTTCATGACTGTTGACGAAACATGGATCCATTACTACATGCCAGAAATGAAAGAACAGTCAAAACAGTGGATTTTACCTGGTGAACCTGCTCCAGAGAAGGCGAAAAGAACACAAAGAAAACAAAGAAGTCATGACCAGCATTTTTTGGGATTTGCGAGGCATCATCTTCACCGACTATTTGGAGAAGGGAAGGACAATCACGGGGCAGTACTATGCTGATTTATTGGACCAATTTGATGCTGAATTGAGGAAAAAATGGCCTCATTTGGCAAAGAAAAAAGTGCTCTTCCATCATGACAACGCACCAGCTCACTCATCTGCAATCGCCACAGCAAAACTGGTTGAATTATGGTACAAATTGCTACTTCATCCACCCTATTCTCCAGATTTGGCCCCATGCGATTTTTTTTGTTTCAAACATGAAAAAATGACTTGGGAGAAAGCAATTCAGGTCAAACAAGGAAGTCATCACCACAACAGAGGCCTATTTTGCAGAGTTCGACAAAACATATTTTTTGGATGGCTTGAAAAATGTTAGAATATCACTGGACTAAATGTATTGATTTGAAAGGAAACTATATCTAGAAATGAATTTAAAAGAAATTCAAAAAATGCGTTTTCTTGCCTAACACAGGTACTTATCATACAGCCCTTGTAAAAGTAGTAGATTAAAAGGAAATCTCCCAGCTAAACTATTTCATGTGAGAATTTCTTAGAAGGATTAGGCAGCCTGTGGAGAAGATTAGTGGAAAACATGCTCCCATGTCCATTATCCACCAAATGGGCTGCGAAGGCTGAGGAAGCAGTGTTCTTCAGGCGGTAGCACCGCAGGTGTTCTTGCTCCCTAATCATAATGGGGCGACCACTCTGACCCACGTAGGTCATTGGGCAGTTCTCGCAGGATAATTCATATACCACCGACAATGAGGAAGTATCCGTTTTGTCTTTTGGATGAGATAAAGAACGCTGAAGGTTGGAGCGAGTATAAAAGGCTGCTTTTAACTTTTTGGGGAGAAGATTTTGTAACTTATATGAAATATTTCCAAAGAATAGAAGTTTCACCCATTTTGGTTTGGGATCGTCAATGAGAGAGAGGGAAGGGAAGATCAAGGCTAAAGTGGATTTCTTACATTTCTTCTTAACGAGTTTTTCCACCAAATCACTCGAAAAACCGTTGTTGATGGCTATTGTTTTGATAGTGTCTAGTTCCCTTTTGTAAGCTTGAGGGGAAAGAGGAACATTCAGAAGCCGATGAGTTAAGGAGTGGAAGGCAGCGTGCTTATGAGAGTGGTGGTGGAAAGAGGAGAAAGGAATGCAATGGTCAGTATAACTATTTTTACGAAAAATTTCGAAAGATGCCTTATTATTCACAAGACTTATGGACAGGTCTAAGAAATTCAAAACACCATTCATCTCAAGTTCGGAAGTGAACTGAATATTAGGGTTGAGGGAATTCAAAAATGTTAAAAATGAAGAGNTTCGTAAGAGGGTCTTACATCTTCAGGCCTTCTTACGAAACCGGTCGCGAAATAAACACCTGTGGAAAATTACAAAGTATTTCAATTTCATTTTGCAATTCAATCTCAATAAATAAACTATTATAATGAATATGCTGTAATAGCCAAATTAGGTCCTTTTAATGCTGTGAAACGGGTGTTAATGCACTAATTTATTCCTGTTACCAACATGAATCATGTACATAACTCTCTTGCTTTTAAATCCAAACAAAAATTTTCTCCAAAATTTTTACTTAAAAACTGGGGTGTGCCCTTGATGCTGGCTAAAAGAGTAGATGGCTTCCCATTCACTGATGAAGGGAAGTAGAGTTGCTCTATATATACTTATGTACAAGTACATACTTGTATACTTTTTGAATCCCTTGAATTCTACATGGGATAGTTCTGAAAATTCGATGTTTGTATTTCTTTTATGCAGGTTCTGGTAAATTATTACTTTACTATAATTGCAGATCACAGAAGTGAACAAAAGTAATGTATACCAAATCTTTTCATGACCCAATCTGAAAAGAAAGTTCTGCTTAAAATTAAAATGCCTTTAATTTTGTTGATGACATTTATTGAAAGATGTCATGTTCTTTTTATTTATTGCCTATAAGCTTCTTTTGCACATAATTTATAGAGTACATAAAACTAAGCATGCTATGCTTTCATTTGAAGTAACATGCATCCACAACTTTATCCTCCAGTGTTTGTTGCTCATTTTTATTGCACAACAATAATTTGATTACTTATTAATTTTCCCTCTTTAAAATGTGGCAACCTTTATCATTTACTTACTTATTTGATCCATGAAAATTCTATGAGTGCATTATAAACCTGGGCTGCGTGAGCCAATCAAGCTAGCTTCATTTTAAATGTTTGCTTATGTATAAATAGTCTCACATATACTTGCATCCCAAGTAGACTCCTACTAACAATACTAAGTTAATATCAAATTCAGAGCTTACGGCTACTAAGACCAATTCAACCTTTTCTGTTTACTTATCAGTGTGAGTTTTCAAATCTAAGGGAAGATCTATAGCTGCCTATGACAATTAAAATTACTTAAGATTTGGACTTATATATCAACTTGCATATCTTTTCCGTTTTAGGGATGTAAAGTTTGAGTATCAAACAATTATTCAAGTAACAGTTTTGAGGCTTTAAAAACTCAGCCCTAAATATTCTTTTTCCATTTAAGTACTGTGGTGTGCACTATGAGTTAAGGAAGATGAGTTAACCAATTATAACATTTAAACAGGGCAATGTTGGAATCATCGTATGCATGCCAACCTTTATGTCCATAATCAAATATAAACCCTGGCCAGAGCCATTCAATAATTATTATAACTCAAAACTTAGCTTCCATGTAACAAAGGAAGAATCAGAGTACAGTGATTTGAAGTCCAAAACTTAACTCAACGATTGGTAAAAGTTCGGGATTGCTGTGAAGCCGTAAGCATTGGAAAATTAAGTTTGTTCGCACGTGATTTGATGCCCAGCTTTGAAGTATCAAAATTTTGGCAATGATGAAAATCTACAGGTATAGTTCAACAAGACAAAACAATTGACTTACAGCAATAGCAAATTTGCAGCCAAACCTTACATTAGCATATATATAGTGCTCCAAAAAAAAGTTTCACAGTTTAGCAGTATAATTCACATGAGTATCAATGTACTTTGTAACTCTAACTAAAATGCAGGTTGATTTCCTTCATACTAAGCATTCTTGGTGAATAAATTACAATAGTTCACTTTAATCTTGTAAGTTGTTAGAATGCACAAAATAATTTTATCTTCAAATAACTTATTATCCATCAAAACCAGTGAAGAAAATGAAGTGACAACATTCGCAATGGCGACAAATGGAATGTGAATTACTTCTGGATGAATACTTCTTACTTACAAATTTAAAATACCCCATTTTTTCTTTCAAACTATCATTCCTTGTTAGGAAATATCTTCTTTAGTATTTATAAAATCAGCACTAAGCTCCTACAAAAGTAGGATTCTGCTAAAAATCCTTTCAACTTAATTATGATAAACAGGGCAGCTACACCATGGAAAGAGTACTTCCATTTAACATTATCAACATCTCCCACTAACAATCACATTTTTTTTGTCTATGTACATTCATATATTAAAGCCACTCCTTTCAAATGAACAGGCTTTTATGCAACTAAGTTTTCAAATAAAAGAGAACATATTAAGTTTTGCTCTTTTAAGATAGAATTCTAGTGGAATCAGAGCTTCTAGAGAATTAGAGATTAATTCTTCATTCATTTGAAATCTTCATAAACAATTCTAAGCTGGAGTCCAATTTGAAACTTGCTTATCACATTTAAGCTATGTTTGTGATCCACCTCTGAAAGTTAAATGATGCATTGTGTCAACTTAATAAACATCTTACTGCCATTTCCAAGCACGTTACTAACAAATTCATTAAATAATACTAAATAATAAAATCAATTTCTTTACTCTTAAGCTTCCTTATCAATGATGGTAGAGAGACTTCTATAAAGCCAGTAATTTTAAGGGTATTTTGTGAAAGTTAAGAGTATGACATTCTCAGTTATTACGATAACTAGACAACAAATTCCACTACATCAGCAGAAACTAAAATAAGTACAGACAGTCTTCTGAAATGCTAAACAAAGATGCCATGGACAATGCAATTGGCCTACAAAAGAGTTAACTTATTTCTATAACTCAGTTTTGTTTCCCAATCAATCATATTTTAGCTACCTCTTATTCACAGTTGTAGAATCTTTTTAGATAAGCTCATTTTTAAAGCTAGAAAACTATTCCCTGAAGCAACAGAAAACTTTTATCAATGAAAGTGGTAATTACATTGTGAGATGGATGAAAATAATCTTCGTCACAATTTACTACACATTAATATACCAAGAACAACTGATTTTGGCAGATTGTTGCAGGCCTTTCTGCAGAATTCTCTAAAAAACTGTCTTGATGCTAAGAATCTGAGAATGGACTTGCAGTAGACGATACACAAAACAGAATGCTTGGAATAACTTTGTAATTTTGCCTTTTTTAAGTTCAACTGATAAACTGACTAATATGGTCCAGGGTTTAGCAAAACAAAACTCAGAAGCAGCAAATAGATGACCAATTTTTCCTACAAAAGAAATTTAAGTTAAAAAAATAAAAGACTATTTAAAAAGATAACATTTTTAAATTCGTGGATTTCCAAAAATAAATAATAATTACCATTGTAATTTCTTATAAAGAAAACTAATGAAGAAAATGAATGAGAACCAAGATTTTTCTACAATTATCTCATGAACATTAATCAGCAAACATAAAGTAACAAAAGCAGGAAAATTCCAAATGCTAAAATTTTTGAGATAGAAATGTAAAAACTCAAAAGGAAGCATCACACTTACAGAATACCAGTTTTGTTAGCAAATTGTGAAACACTTTAAAATCATTGCTAGCAGCCTGACAACAAAGTTGCCGGTCGATAAAGCCTCGATCAAGAAGTACTACTTCTTCAATCATTTGGCTATATCATGCCATCATTTCACAAGGTAAAACAAGACCATTAACAACCACCAGTCCAAACTAGGTGGTGGTTCGCACAGGGAAATTAATTACACAGTTCCAGTCACAATTTCCTCATTCAATTCGTTGGAGTAGGAGGGCTGGAATGCTGCATGGGTGGGCGAAGTGCAGGTGGGTGCTGAACTACCGGCGATGCCGAGTGGAGAGCAGGACTAGAGTGTTGCATCATGGGAGCGTGTAGCATGGCAGCAGGCCCAGAGACAGGCTCTTCTACCGGTGGATGCAGACGAGAGTGCAGAGACAAGCTGTACTTTTGGGCGAAAGACTTCCCACATTTCTCGCACGAGTGGGGTTTCTCTCCGGAATGCCTCTTGGTGTGCTGAACCAGCCCGTGTTTCTGCGCGAAAGACTTCCCACACTGCAGACATAAGTGCGGTTTCTGCGGCTGCGATACTTCGCCAGCGGGCGGCAAACGGCTTTCCGCGGGGACTTCCGTAGAGAACGCAACGCTGCAAATGTCTCCGGCGTGCAGTCGGAGATGCAACGCGAGGCCTTCCCTACTCGCAAAGCAATTTCCGCACTGTCTGCACGCGAAGGAGCGACCGCCGGTGGTGTGCGCCGCCCGCGAATGGACCGCCAACTCGCACTTGCGCCCGAAGGCCTCGCCGCAGTGTTGGCAAGAGAAGGGCCGTTCTCCCGTGTGCAGTCTCGTGTGCGCTACCAGCGTCCTCTTCTGCAAGAATTCCTTGCCGCATGAGTGGCACGAATAGGGCCGTTTCCCGTGCAGGCGTGCATGGCTCACGAGCTGAAACTTGCGCTGGAAGGCGTTCCCGCAGTCAGGGCACACGTAGGGGCGCTCGCCACCGTGAAAGCGGGAGTGGGTGGTGAGATGCTCCTTCTGGGAGAAAGACTCGCCGCACTCGTCGCAAGCAAAGGGCCGCTCACCGGTGTGGAGTTTGGAATGAGTGACAAGGTGCCTCTTCTGGGAGAAAGTGCGGCCGCATTCGTCGCATGCGAAGGGCCGCTCGCGAGAGTGGACGCGAGTGTGTGTTACCAAGTGGTGCTTCAGTGTGAACGACTTTTTACACTCGAGACAAGTGTAAGGGCGCTCGCCTGTGTGTAGCCTCTGGTGGGTGACTAGGCAGTGTTTGTGGGCGAAGGATTTGCCGCACTCGGAGCACACGTAAGGGCGCTCGCCGGTGTGCACTCGTATGTGCGTGGTTAGGTGGTGCTTCAGTAGGAAGGACTTCCCACATTCTTCGCACGAAAATGGGCGCTCCTTTGGTTTCGGGAGGCATTTGTCTTCCGCGAGCCGCTGATCGGGAGGAGGCGGAGGAGGTTCCGAGGGTTTTTCCTCGGCGGTAGGAATGCCGCAGATCGACAGCTGATGTTTGGCAACGACGTGCTTATCACCGAACGCCAACCCGTTACTACCGCAACAGAAGGAATTTGAATCGAAGTTACACTTAGGATCGACGAATGGACTGCTTTCGGTAGGGGTACTGAAAACGTTCTTCGGAAGAACTCTGGTGTTATTCTGAAGGTTATCGTTCATTAAGAACATTGTTCTGCACATAAAGTTGCTGTTCATATTTACTCCTGAATAAGATGACGTTATGAACTTGTAATTTGTGCCGGATCTCACTGATCGAGCGTTCTTGCTAAGTTCATGTTGTGATTCAAGGTTTTCTTTTACAGAATTGAACTTTTTTGAATAAAGTACACGTTTTCCCCAAGAGGTGACGATGCCCGATTTCACACTAACCGGTGAGATTCCTCGAATACTATGGAAGGCCCGGGCTGACAATGAGCCTGAAAATTTACTTTTGAGAGAGCCAACATGAAAACTTTCGACGTCCTGCAATTCATCACTAACGACTGAATTCCTTATGCACAACCCCTCCAACAATGACTCTTGAACACGTTTTATGGAACAGCTTTCCCGGGGCACCAATGACTGGTGCCCAGTCCAACCCATAGACGAGCCAAGTCCTTGGTTATGATTTCTGCAAATTATGAAAAAGAAGCGCTATTTATCCGAAATAAAAATAATATGACACTCAAGTTGTAAGCAAAAATTTTGCTCAGAATTTAAGTTACAGCATCAAAACGAAGATATTAAAAATCTCGGATTCTACTTCGAAATGGATTAACCATTTCCAAAATTTAAGCTCACTTCGTGAATACCCCGAACCAGTTAAAAACCTTACAAACCCTAGCCGATACATCCGCCATTTCCCTTCCACAGAAACGCGGAATTACCAACTATTAGTTACAAATCGCTTTAACTTAAGAAAGAAACGATAACTTCTGTAAAGCAACTAATACTTACATATTGACATGACGCAGTTTTGATTTTTCTCGTATTTATTTGCAGTGTAGACAACCGCAATCATTGGAAGTCATATCGGAGAAAAATAGCCTTTTGGCGACCCTATTGATTTCGCCCTTCATCCCAGTGTAAACAAACAACAGTTGCGCGATAATACCTTCAGTTTTCCCGCTTCCTATTTCGGATGCTTGATGGATTCCATTGAGGGATATTTTTCATTTTTTAAATGTGTTTTGATTTCAGATCGTATATAATATCTATCACATGTCTCATTTAGGGTTAGGTTTGATCTAGGATAAGCAATGGTTTGGGAACTATCTGAGTGAGAGAACGGCTGTACTTCTAAATGTGAATGGTATCCATTGTAAAACCCCTATTGGACTGACAAAGAGTGCAAAAACTAAAGAGAATATTAAAGTATGTTTGATTAGATCGTTTTGTTGAAATTATTAATCTAACAGCAGAATTTGGAATAACTATAAATAATCAGAATGGGCATGTAATGAGGCAAATACTGAAGTGAGACAGGAAAATTACCAATATATCCTGCCCCTTCATTTAAATGCCAAGTAAAGTTGTACCGACAGAGGAGGCACATGTAGAGGAGACAGTTGGTGATGAAATATTTCAGTATGTAAGTTTAATAGATGACAAAGTACAACCGTAAGTTGATTAAAAAAATGGTAACTCAAGAGATTTTAGGATAAAAATCAGGACCCCAAGGTTTTCTCTCTCGGGATGGGGGGGCTTAAATGAGTCTGGAAAATGAATTACAGTTGCTTAGGTAGCTTAATTAAGCGGAATCCATGGGAGACGAGAGGTCTTGAAAAAAGATCATGAAAAGCCTTTAATGTTTGGATGAGAGATACGTTTTAGAGGACTAATGCATATCAGAAATTTGTGTTTGTCCTAATCGGGGAAAGGTAAAATTTGTTTATGAAAACAAACGAAATGCTGGAGACAGGGTTAGAAGAGAGGCTTTTTTGATCGAGGAGGTAGAGTGAAGTGTATAAAGAGGATAAAGGTTTCCGAGGAATGTAAATGAAGATTGGGAAAAGAGAAGGGAAGACAAAGCTTGCATTGTTTGATGAAAGAAAACGAGGGCAGGGAGAGATTAGTAACCAGCAAGTAAAGGAAATCAAAGTATACATTAACCTATCGATATGTGGTAGATTTATAATGGTGTTCATGACCGAATGTCGCATAACATTCTTGGTGCTTCATTTTTAAATAATAAATATTACCAACGATTAAGCTAATCTTTTCGACATCATTGCTGATATGTCCTCAACTGTGCGCAAACGTTTTCGTTGATTTAGTATAGATTCATGTTCTTTAGAAGACAATATTTTTATTGCAGATTAAGCTTATGAAATTGAACTATCTGAATACGTTCCATACCATACGTTCACATTATCATTTCGACAGGTTTTTGAAATTTGAATAGCGAATTAAGAGTTGGAGCGAAGGGCAGGACGGGCAGGACCAGACGATTTCCCGATTCATTGTACAGAATGAGTGAATCAATCAATTATTTTTCACTGTCCAGCGGAATCAATCTCATTTTAAAATCTCTATTCTGTGAACTAGATCTATTGCGAAATAATAGTTTCGCAAGTTGCTCTCATCAACATTCACTGCCGCGGCTTGTCTTCGCTTGCGATCTTCGGTGAAGAATTCGTGCTGTTCCGAAGTGCATTAAGAAGCATCAGGTGGTGCAATAAAGGTTCGGCATTGCGGAATATTGAGTGTTCGTTGATATTTAATCTCCTTTTCCTTATTTAAAGGTTGTTCTTGAATGTCGTCGTTTTAATCTTCAGATGTATACTCTTCTAGCATTGTTCTGTAATTCTGGCGCAATTCTTTTGGAGTTCAACCTGCCGAATTCGTCGCCATAAAGTCATTTATTATTGGAAATACCCACCGTTTTTTTTGTTAGATGCTAGAAGATATTATTCATTCAAATCAAAGATATTCCTATTGGTTAAATTTAATGAAAGTTTCCGAACTTCTCGATTTCTCATTTGTGGAATGAAGTATTCGCAATATTTCTTCATTATTTTTTTGAGATAGTTTGAATTCCTTTGATTTTGTTCTTCATATCTATCAATTCATCTCGCATTTCGCCTTCATTTACGCCCAGAAAATAAGGACACTTCAACCATTAAATAACAGTACCAAAGTGTACTTTTAGTGCTTAATTTATGAAAGTTTGCTTGCGCTTAAATTACAGGAAGTAGGGAAATGCCGAAGAAAGAGTCAACGCAAAATGTTTGGAGCTCTGCTGACGCGGTATGCTTCGATGTGGATTCAACAGTATGTCGGGACGAAGGAATCGACGAACTGGGGAAGTTTGCTGGCAGAGATGACGAAGTCAAAAAATTGTCAGTTTATTTCTTTTGCTAATATCGTATTTACAGGTTGAACGAATCCCAATAATTAGGAGTTTTCACGCAAATCATGTTTATTGTCCATAAATTTCTCAATTTTATTTTTTATACCACTTTATTGTAGAACTTGTCAGGTTGTTTGATGACTATACTATAATATATCTTGGCTGATAATCAGGCTTCAGGCTTGTAATACAACAACACTGACGAGATTAGTTACAGTTAGCGTACCTATAGGCTTACTTGCATTACTCCAACTTTATCTTAATGGACATGGACATATTACTAATAGAATAACACCATTTTACTATAAGAGGTAAAGTTTGGATAAACTAATCTGAGGAAGAGTGGAAGATACTTATAACTGAAATGTAAAACAATGCACTAAAAAGTAATTGTGTGTTAAAAATTTCTTTTCTTTTTTGTGACCCATTTCTAATGTCATTATTTTTGGAGAAAGCTTGTCTCAGCATATGTCATTCATTTTCCTACTTCTCCAAGTACTTGACATAATTTGAACATGAATATCTTGAATCGTTGATCTAATTTGTGATATTTCTTCTCCAAAAAAGGTTTCTATTGTTATTATTATTATTGTTGCCTTTATTTTTTTTAATTTTACTTTTTATTTATTGCCTGTTTAAATTCATGTCATAGTAAACATTGCAGCAAATTCTAGAAAAATACTTCAGATGTGAGCATTAGTTAGTAATAACTTCATTATACGGAATCAAGCTCTTTTAAATGTAGTATTGGAAATTACAAAGAAAATGAAAATATGTAGGTTAGAAAGATAGAAAAGTTTGAAAAAGCACAAAGAATAATTCAAATTATAACAGTAGCACAGGATACTAGAATCTCAAAAGGATAAACATAAGTATAAAAATTAAATAAATACACTGTATTAAGGTAAAAAACAAAGTAAATATGATGGCAAACCAAAGAATATTAAAGACGCTAACAAGCGTTTAGTTAAACTGTCAAAGCTCTTCTTATTTTATATTTAAAGGTAGGTAAAGAACAGGTAAATATTTCAGTTTTAAGGTTGGTTGAATTATAACTTCTCATCCTTCTATTGAGAGGAGAAAAATAAGAGTAATTCTTATTGGTATAAGGAACAGAGAAAGTAATGATAGATGTATTGTCATTAGCGTCATTTGTTGAATAATTTAGCTGAAAATGCTGAAAAACTCTTCCTTGAGTAAATTACAGGAAATGTTTTTGGCATGGCAATACCCTAATATTAATGGCGAGTTTTTATATAGCTGAAACTAAAATATATACTTGTGTATACTTACTTCTGTACCTGATGATGCTACTCCAGTAGCAAAACCGGTCGTGTTGAAAATATACTGTGGAAAATTAACATAGTCTTTCTCTTCTTTTGTCAACTACCATGGCTTTCCACAAAGTTACGACTGATCATTTAGACAACTTCTTGACTCTTGAATGAAGGTTAAAAAATGTAAATTTTTACTTATGCAAAAGAGACATTCACCACCTGTTAAATAAGTGTTAATTGAGGTGTGAAAAAAACTTTTTCAAAAATTTCAGTTATAATGGTTTTAGAGTTTATTAAACAAATGTAAAAAAAGGATATTTGATGTATACAGATGTGTGACATTTACCTATACATGTTTATACATTGTAATTGTACTATAAAAATTGCTACTAATGTTAGTTGTCTTTCAATTTCTTTCATTTTGTCATTAGAACTGCTGAGGCAATGAAAGGAAGCATGGATTATAGAGAATCACTTTCACTGCGTCTCAAGATCATTCAACCCCATCTCAATATGGTGAAACAGTATTTGGCTTCCAATCCACCAAAGCTTACACCTGGGATTCAGTAAGATGTTTGTGCTGATTTTCTAGTAGTATTTGATTAGTTGGAGAATCACTGTTTAACAAAAAACTTGGTCTTTAAAAATTATG
Organism: Ladona fulva; assembly: GCA_000376725.2. Taxonomy (NCBI): domain Eukaryota; kingdom Metazoa; phylum Arthropoda; class Insecta; order Odonata; family Libellulidae; genus Ladona; species Ladona fulva. The sequence goes on along the minus strand of KZ308297.1, from coordinate 704,175 downwards.
GATGTTGCTTAAAACATTGCTTTAAATTTTAATTTTTATCTATGTATTTTGGGATATCATAGTGTCTCAAATTTAATGAGAAGTCATTTGTCTTAAGAACATACCATTGGATGAAGTAAGAAAAGTGACATTATGGAACATAAAATTAACATATGTTGAAAAAGATGTAATCACATTTTAATGAAAACTGAAAGAGATATTTGTCATAATGCAAAATAACGTCTTCAGAATGGCATTTTTTATGATAAAAAAAGATGCCTAATGTACAAATAAATATGTATTGCTAGCTTTCTTACAAAAATTGGGTAAGTTATCTTATTTTAGACCTCAAGGCTGGACCTTGTGACTCTTTGTCAACCAAGAGAATGTTATTCTACTAAAATGGACATGTGAGCCCTAAAGACTGCAAAATAGCAGTATGATGGAAAGAATTAGTGGGTTAATTCTGGAATTGCCTTTATATGAAAGGGGAATGATAAAAATACAAGAAGCTTGAAAGATTTATTTCTTTAAACTTATATAGGTATGAGTTTAAGGTCTTAATTATGTCAAATTAGCAGAAGACACAGAAACTTGTTGGGGTAGGCACTTTAGATAATTTTCTCATAAACTCATCTTCCCATAATTAATACCTCAGAGTATTAATACTTTCCAGTTAGCTGTAAAAAAAACCATTTTGCTGTGAAAAATCCAATAGATGTTAAGCAATTGTAGAAACTATGTAGAAATTATTTTTTGGTCCTTTTGCCATATCCCAGGCAGTTGCTTGTTCAGCTAAATCATGAGAGGTGAGGATGAGAGTGATTTCTTCCTTTTCTGCATCTGCAAATGTATCAAATATTGCTCATTGTATGACTTGCTGCTCTTTTAACCCTTTGGCTGCGGGAAACGTACTTCTACGTTTTCCTAAGAGGACTGCAGGAAAAACGTACATCTACGTTTGACCTGCTATCTCACAATTTTATGGCTCTGTCTCTGAATGAGACGCCCGAAGGCTCACGCTTCTGTATTGTTTTACATTGGGAAAATCCAAATTCGGTAATGCGTATCCTCTCTTAGATTCTTCTTCACTTGCCTCTGAGTTTTGCCTACGTTTGAGTTTGCTCTACACGGTTACTTTCTTTACGATTATCATCGTTGATATAAGCACCGATTATATAAATACCATTTATATAAACATCGTTTATATAAATCAAGATACTATGGATAGAGGAAGTTACACTCCTCAGTCTAAGAAGAGGAAATATCCGCAGAGGATGACGTTCTGGAATTGTTGTTTAATTCCGACTGTGAGAGTGAGATCTCTGATAGATCCAGTAGCTCGAGCGGTAGTGAGTTGAGTGAAGAGGAAGGAGTTTCTGGGGAAGTAATGGTGCCACATCGTATGGAAAAATATTTTTCGTCGATATTTTTATATTTTGCATATTTATAAAATTATTAGTTAATGATAAAGTCAAGATATCTGCGAAGTGTTTGGTATCAAAATTATCATCAGACTACAAGGAAAGTAAATCTGGAATGCTTAAACAATAAATGTTTATTATTAAATATATTATAATATAGCAACCATAATTTCGAAACAATAACCACTGACCGCACCCGTACAAAAAAGGTCGACCTGGATTATAAGGGATAACTACCTGCTAGGACTACCCTATGCCTCCAGAGGGAGAAATACCCCTCCTATTTTCTCCCGCACAGGGATGTCAGAAAATCTGATCCTTCCACAGCTAAAGGGTTAATGCTAATCCTCTTCATACTAGATTGACTTTATGCTCTCAACGGATTATGAAACCAGTAGCTTGTTAATAACATGTAAGTGGTATAAGTTATAACATCTTATAAGATGTTAGATATGATGAAGTATGTAGGAAAGAGGACAGGTTGGGGTTGTTACTTGGTGAGTTTATGGATAGGATTGGAAAAGCAAATTATATTGAGTTTGTTGCATGTCAGCAACAAAATGTGGAAAGCATAGCTATTACTGAGGTATGAAATGATAATAAAGCTCATGAATATCTTAGATAGTAATGTGTTGATAATTTAGTTACATTTACATTACTACATCACACTAATTTAGTGTGATGTAGTAATGTAAATGTGTTGTGTGTCTGGAATTCAGTGAAGCATGCTAACGCTTTTAAGTATGATGATTGCTTGTTGAGGGATGTATCAAGTTAGATGGTATAGATTAAGGAAAAAGAGATATTGAATAATTTAGAATAGGGAAATCAACATCATTGAAAATGGCAGAAAGTAGTTAGAAAAGGATCGAAGAATATTATATGTTCAACTAGATGCAAATCTATGATGAAAGCCAATGAGATTTGGTGATTCTTTTTTGTATACCTGTTATTCTGTGTTGACTTGAATATTACCCATTAGATTAGTAAATAATACTAGTTATTTTAAGTAATTCCATAGAAATCTGCCTGTTGACCTGAGTGAGTTAGTAAATTGTGTACAATGACAGAATGTGGGCAAGGGATTAGTAACTACCCAGGTAGTCTGATTAAAATATCTAGAGTGAGAGAGATCATAATATAATTAATACAGAATTGTGTGAGAATATTTGGTCTCTACTGAGAAAGGTTGCATTTTTTGGATCTAATGAGTGGTTTTAGCTTTTTGCTAGGAAACATTAAATGTTTTATAATCATAACGAGGCCTATCAGTAGAAATTTGACTAACTTTCTCAAACTTAATTACAGGGAATTAATTACCACACTGCATCAAAGAAAAGTGCCTGTTTACCTAATCTCTGGAGGATTTCGCAGCCTTATCTTGCCTGCAGCCAAGGAGCTCAGTATACCCCCAGAAAATGTTTATGCAAATCGCCTTAAATTTTATTTTGATGGTAAGCATAAAAACTCAAAAGGCTCATATGTAATTATCTTTTTTTCAAATAGTATGAAAATTCTGCTCCTTCTATGAACTATGTTTACAAAAAAATCTTTACCCTTGTAACTTACATAACTATTGCCTTCAAAGTATTGTCTATAAGTATTTTGGATAGAAATGAGTATCTTTGACTGGGAATGAGTATCTTAACTTTGGCTGCAAAAACAAGTAAAGTGTTTACTAAAACCAGTTAAAGTGTTCACTCATAGTGAACACTTTAACTAGTTTTTGCAAGTCACTTATAGCTTTCTCTCCCAGACTTTTTATCGTTTTCAATTTTATTTTGTCCACACCTTTAGCCTTCTTACCAGCAAGTCTTTCATTGTAGCTACAAACTTGGCCTTGAGAATAGACTCTTTTCTCATCTCCATCCTCATCATCTTTCATTTATAATAATGATGGATTAAATAGTAAGATGTGTCTTGCTGTAAGCAATATAAGATGAAGAGATAAATATCCAGTCATAAGACAGTCTTACCCTGGAAGGTTTTGGTTGAAAAATATGCAATAGTCTCACATTCTCCTCTTGAGATATGGTATTGATGTTGCAGTTTGCAATTTTATTTATGATAGTCATCTTAAAGTAATTAATCGATTTAAAATTGTGACTTGATATTTTTCAGGTGAATATGCAGGTTTTGATGAAGAGCAGCCCACATCAAGAAGTGGAGGTAAAGGCATTGTGATAGAGAAATTAAAAAAACAATATGGGTACCAGAGATTAGTGCTTATTGGAGATGGAGCAACTGATCTAGAAGCATGCCCACCAGCCGATGCTTTCATAGGTATTACACTCTTTGTTTGGCTTGTGATCATATGTTCCACAAAGTTATGCTTTCCAGTATAGATTTTATTTTCATTCTTCTTTTATTTTAGTATCTTTTATCACAAATACTCCCAAATACTAAACTTTTTCACTCTATTTTGTTTAATATATCTGTCTTCTTTTAATATTTTTTTTTACCCCTCAGCTGTCAAAATCATCTATTTAATACCCTGAAAAAAACATTTCATGCATTTCTTGTTTTCTTACTTTATTGTGAAGGCAATTGTAAACACAGATGTGCATTAGAAGCTCCTCTGTCAAGTGATCCTTTAAAAGGGTTGAAGTAAGAGGTCCTCTTACACAAGGCGCTTGAATAGGTTAGGACTCGCTACAAATATTAGTGCTTGGGAAAACAAACTATGCTGACTTCTGTTAGCATCTTAATTTTCATGATTATTTTCAGTGCCATGGGTCAGATCTGCTTCTCCTTTAAATGCTCTTAAGACAGGTGCATATTCGAGAGTATTTTTTGTAGCAGAAAATCCTTGTTTCCGACTGTTTCACAGTGCAGTTGAGTCTACATTCCTGTGAAACATCAGTTAAAGATGCAAAGTTGGTGATTTGATATATTTTCACTCTTAAAGTGGTAATTAGTTCATAAACTTATATATTTTTCTGATGATTAATATTATGGATAATAAAAATAAATAGTTTTTATTGAGAACTGGCTGACCCTCTTCTGTGGGTAAATAATACTCTCCAAAATGTGATGTTCATAGTTTTAAGTAATTATGAATTAATACCCTTTCTTAACAATTCTTAACTAATTTTCTGTATTTTCTGGCATATCTCTCATCACAGCACATCTCTCATCTTATATCCCATAATTTGCTCCAAAATCCTAATTATGCTTGCTGTTAAGAATTTCCTATAATAAACGGTTTAATTGTTCTTTATTTCTTATGTGATGTGTCTAATTGTTTAGATATTTTGACCTATAATTAAAGTGATTTCCCAGATTTTATTTCAACAAATATTTCTCGGCTGACTTTTTGTTCTTACATTTTTCACAAGTAATTTCTAAACGTCAATTGTTTCTCGAACATCTTATATTTTGATTTTATTTCTGATTAGAAATTTCAGTGCTGATTCCATTAAATTTTTCTTAATTTTTTTATTAGTTAGTTGGTATATTTACATTTTAGATATCAAATTTTTAAACCCTAAGTACATTTTTTTCTCATTGGGTAATTTTTTATAAATGGCAGCAGTAAAAGAAATTTGGAAAAGCTCTTTGAAGAGAAATAGGGATTCTGTAGGAAAGGCTGAACGGTCACCTGATGAAATTGATAAAGCAACTGTAGATACAGTCTTTGAGCACAAGAACAATGAATTCTCAGATTATGAACAGGAATCTACATATTCTAAAGAAGATTTTGGAGTAACTTTTGTGGGTTCATCAACATCTTCCTTTAGGGGTAGTCACTGGAAAATACTTGCCTTCTAGCACGAAATTATAGTGGAGCTTGACACCATACCCAAGTTTTCTGGTAGTGCTGAGGTTTATTAGTTATTAAAAATTAAAACAGTGAAAAACCAACCTTTACATTACACTCAGAAAAGAACTTGTTCACAAGCACATGGCAAGATTCTGGTCAACTCAATATGAATACCTACATAATAGCTGTAGAAATCTACTCGAGGAAAGGAAAAGTGATTTTCATCATGTTGGTGATTCATTTTTCATAATAAATATAAGGAAGGAGTAGATAAATTTAAAAGGAATCCAAAAAAGTATTTTTAAAAGTAATTTTGCACATCAAGGCATGCACCTAGGAAAAATCTCAAGGAAAAACTGGCATAAAAAAAGTCTGACAGGACTCAAACTTGGAGTATCTTGACTTCTGGAGTCAGATGAAACCACTTTGCCCTTGCCTACAATATAATTGATTAGGGCACTGCTTGGCTTGCTGATCTCTGTTTTTCTCATCGCATGCTCCAAGACCACAATGATCAGTAAGGTAAAATAAATATTTTTGTTGTGACCCCTGGTAAACGTAAAATTTTGCAGTTTAGTTTCCCAGCTACCTTAACCCTGCCTAATGAAGGGTAATTTGAACTAGACTAATTAATTGGCTTGTTCACATTCATCATAGTCTTATATATTTTCTTTTTACAGTATCATATGTAGATGAAAATCTGCAAACTAAAGATGTACATTAACATTATATTCATAACATTTCTCCAGCATTTGTATAACATTGAAAACGACATACTGTCTGTCTAGTAGTCTCCAGATAAGTCTCTTCTAATGAAGTAGAACTCTCACCCAAAACCATATTGACCACTGNCTGTTTACTTGCATCACAGTTGGGTTGAGGGGCATTGGCACCCCCCTCTGGGTGTCATACAGGTAAAAACTTAATATTTTGCGGCTAGCTTATTTTCATGGCCTATAAATAATATTATTGACATTCACTAGAATGTATTTTGTAAATAATGTTTATTAATATAACATAATCATCATATTCCAATTATTATTAATATTGAATTAACATTTGTGCAAATGGATTTTTTATAGAAAGCCAATTAACCATATTAATAGCAGTTATTATCTCGTAACCCAAAAGAATGCAGAGAACAACAGATTGCCGCGGAAACCTTGGAGCCCACAGTTATTATCTCTTGCAATTGATTGATTTAAAATAACTTTTTACAATTAATATAACATTTAAACTAAGGAAATTTTTATTAGATATAGGAGTTCTTTGTTGGAGCCCATACGATATTTAAAAGTCAAATGATGCTTGTGGTTTAGGACGACAATGTGCTGTATGTGTAGCTGAGTGCCGACTATACATAATAGATCACATACTTATCTAACTTATATTTGAATAAATGTTCACGAAAACGGTTAATAATATCTTGAAGGTTATAAGTTGAAATTTAATGGCGAAAATATGAGTAATAAATCAAAATAATTGAAAGAAAATATTTTCTACATGGAAAATTTCGCGATATCCATGGTAATGTATGTGTATTGCGTGGTTGCCTAACTCCGATTTTCAGATGCTAATTTTGCACAAACAAAGGATTATGGTGTCAAAAGTCGATGAAGTGTATGTTATTTTAGAGCAGTGAACCTACCCTCAAAGTCTCCAGCAAATCCCTGTTACGCAAGTCTGGTGTTCCCCTTTTAAGATGTAAGAAGTGATGTCAAGATTTACAACATGTTTTCATTGCTTTAGCTCACTTAACATACAATAAGGTTGGTGAAATTAGACATTATTCCCTTGATTATCTATGTATTTTACCCCTAATTTCTGTTAGGCACTGAATCACTGGTATGCTGTTGATTAGTTTTAATGGTGATGGTATTATTAATTCCAAATTACCTTAATTGCTGAAGCAGTTTTAAAATCAGTACTAGTGTCATTAACTCACTTATGTGTTGCTCAAATGGATCTTTTCCTGAAAAAATTGTGTGAGTTGATCTATACTGAAGTATGTTCTTAATGCAAAATAATTTCTTTGTTATAGTTTTCTCCTTATTTACCTTTAACCCTTATCTATTATGTTTGGTTAGAAAGCTATGAACATTTAATTGATTTCAGTTATATGTCATGGTGAAAGCGTCGAGAATTAAGGCTAAAAATGTTTTTTTCTACAATAATTTTCTCCTGATATTTGAATCTCCTTGGGTCTATTGTTTCATATGCAACGAATGCATAATCTGGTTTGCATCAGGGATTCCAATAGTTATCATATTAAAAGAAACCTTTACTTTTGGTCATGCAGCATTTTCACTCTAGGAATTGCTAAGATGTTTTTCATAGAGAAACATTGTAGGATTTATGTTGTCACTCTGAATTAATCTTGTTAAATTAATTATAGTTTGTCAGACTAAGGAGCTGATGTTAAAGGTAAAATATCATTACAGTGATTGTTTTTTTTTTAGGATTTGGAGGAAATGTGATTCGTCCCAAAGTGCAGAAAGAGGCCCATTGGTTTGTCACTTCTTTCAGTGAACTAACTCAAGCTTTGGATTAAAATCACTGTCAATAATTAGAGAGCCAGGAATACTTCTTTGTATTATTGGTATAACCCTGGCACACAATCTTGAGGATGGTAGAGGTGTTAGCAGCTGATATGTTGGTATTCTTTGGTAATTCTATGGTGTGGTGGTATGTAAAGCTATGAAATACTGTCAAAGCTTGGTCTGCTAGTAACTTGTTTTGCAAGATGAGCAAAAATTTTAACTTGATATACCAGCAAGGTCTTGCAATACATGGTGTAGGTAAGCATCGTTCTGTCTGCTGAGCGACAAGTGATCACAACTTCTCTAATAATCAAAGGAATAACAAGTGTCTTGTTATTCCTTTGGGATTTTCATTGGTTTTCAACCAACTAAGTTACCTTCCTTTCCTTTATCCTTGTCTCTAATAATCATTATCATGTATATGAATATTTTGAGGTTTTGGAACAAATCATCTGTTACCATTAAATTTAATGGCAAACCATTTTGATATAAAAGTGCTTCAGATTACACGTATGTTTCCAGAACAAAATATGCTTGCAACCCAAGGTTTGACTGTATTCTTAAGACATTCACCAGAAAAGTTACAAATCACTAATGATCAGAGAGGATATTCATAATTGCTCAATTTCTCAACTTTTCCTCAAGGCATTTTTGAGGAAAATACTTCTTATATCTATTTCTACGTCTTTTATATATAAATATATATGGTATATCTAAAGATTGTTGTATCCTTTATTTCAGATTTATTTTGTGAAAGCTTTGCTTTATTAAAGTTGAAAAGTGCAACATATTTTCTATAATTTAGAATCCAGAAAATTGGATCTAAATCAAAATTCCTCTCCCCAATTTTGCTTTTTCCATAGAACTAGGAAATGGAGCTATTAAAACTGGGTAATGGAGATATAGAAAATTAAGGAGCATGGAAAATTTTTATGAAAATTATGATTTAGTCACAAATAAATTTCAAAATTTTTATCAAATTTACTTTTTATGGCTCTTCCCTTCAGGATCCCCTTCATCACATTCAAACTCATTTTGCTGTCTTTCTCTCCCTCAGTGCATTTCATTGCTTTCTATTTTTGTCAGTTAGCTTCTCTCCATTCTTACTGGTCATAAAAATTTATGTAAACCATTCCTTTAACCAGCTGTGTGTCTTGCTGGTCACACACCCATTTATGAGCTCATATTTATACATACTCTTTCTATCATAAATGCATACTCTTTCTATCATATATGCATACTCTTTCTGACAGTATCTTCTGTTTTCTTCTGCCATGGCTTTCTTCCTGTTTACTTGCATCACAGTTGGGTTGAGGGGCATTGGCACCCCCCTCTGGGTGTCATACAGGTAAAAACTTAATATTTTGCGGCTAGCTTATTTTCATGGCCTATAAATAATATTATTGACATTCACTAGAATGTATTTTGTAAATAATGTTTATTAATATAACATAATCATCATATTCCAATTATTATTAATATTGAATTAACATTTGTGCAAATGGATTTTTTATAGAAAGCCAATTAACCATATTAATAGCAGTTATTATCTCGTAACCCAAAAGAATGCAGAGAACAACAGATTGCCGCGGAAACCTTGGAGCCCACAGTTATTATCTCTTGCAATTGATTGATTTAAAATAACTTTTTACAATTAATATAACATTTAAACTAAGGAAATTTTTATTAGATAATTTACTTGACTTTATTCTCTGTGCATAATATCCATTTTCATATTATTGTGGGATGCTTTAAGATGCTGTTCCATTTTCTCCCAAGAGGTATGAGTTTTCTTTGCATTGAAAAGAGATCGCAAATTGACCTTGGCTGTTGACACACCTCTAATTTAATTCTACTACTGAAAAGAGATACCAAATAGGATTAAAAGAAACTCATCTCATAACTGCAGTTTCCTTAAAATAGAGTCATATGTATCAACATTATATTATGTCAATATTTCTCATAAATAAATACCAGGGAAACATCAAAAGGGTGGAATCACTTATATATCACGCAAAACCTTCAAAACATCCCAAACAATCATTTTTGGTATCAATTAGGTTAAAAATTCTCCAACTCTGTATCCAAAGAAGTTCCAATATTTCCACTTATCAATTCCTATTAATTATCCCATAATTAGTAATTAACTTGTCATCCACCTGCAATCATGTAGAACTTTGCACTCCTGTTCACCATGTCACTTGTTCTTTTAATCAAAACATGCACATTAAACTTTCTTTTTCATATTCTCATTTCCCTCTATCACTAGTTTAAAATAGAATATTTGCTTTTTCTGTCCTCTGTCAGGCATAAACTTACCCTGCAAATTTACACCCCAAATTTAATTCAGAATTTCAATCATATTTGCAGCCATTCTAACTTTTCAATCTGCATATCATGTCATACTTTCTTCAAAATGTTTAATAAACTTTGATATTATAATTTTTACATTCTTCTGTTTCCTTCCTTTGCACAATGGCAAATTTAAATAATCATCAGAGATTGTCAGCTGCCTGATTGAGTCATTACTGTGTTCATTCATGGCAATTTGCATCTTTCATCAAAACCTTCCCAAAATTTTCCATCCAACTCAACAAAGTTCCTGTCATCATATTTTGCCTCAAAATTATTCTATATTATTGACCATGACATGATAGGAATACAAATATCAAGAAACTGTCATAGGGTGATTAGAGGCAAGATTTCTTATCACTAAAATTTCAATTAAATGATCTAGAAGCCAAAATAATATTGAAATTTAAAAAAATCAAATTAAGCTGCATCTCTGCAAATATTTGTGTTGATTTAAAGTAGTAGGCAATTTGGACATACTTTTCTTCTGGAGCATGTCAGAATTTTCAGAAGTGTTTGGAAGATATACTGAAGGTATCTACCACTTATTCTTTCCAGCTACCTGTTTCTATACAGAAACAGAAGTGGATCTATGTTTTCTGGTGTCTTAATTTTTTATTATACAAACATTTTCACTCTTCAATCTTTTCTATTAAATATTGATGAACTACACTTAAATAATGAGATTCACTGTATTGAGATTGAAATTGAGAGTACAAAAACAATAAATGGTGTCTGTGCACAAAATATCTGAAATAAAAAAGAATTTTATTTCTTCAAATAGAAGTGAACGGTTTTAATTACGAAATGTTACTGTATGGTTGTAATACCTGAAGATAATAATTACACTGTTTTTTTTTGTATTAGAAGATTTATTACAGATTCCTTCCTCAACATATTATTAACCCTTTTGCTTAGTATTTGGATTAAATGCAGCTTTAGGACTATGAATGTCAAATTGACTTTAGTCTTGTCGCAGCAAAAGGTTTTAAGTAATTTACTACCAAATAATACTTTATTATTTGAAAATGAGCCATGGAAAGATGCATGATTACATTTCTTACTATATATAGTTATGAAAACTTGAAGAACCTTCTTCAGCACATGTTGTGGTGCTGCTGTTACCAACCATAAATTAGTTCCAATTAGAAACTTTTGTTCTTTATGGATACAATATAGGCATTTTAAATTGAACAAGTACAAATCAAACTGAATCTACCAAAACTTATGGTTTGTTGCATATAACTATTCAGAAAATTATTACAACTTTTTTATTTTTTAACTCACTGATTCCTGAAAATGTGAGATAAGATGCAAAGCCTCTTGGTTCATTCCTAGTTGTAGCCATGATTGCAAATTGTATTGTAATCAAGTGAAATGAAAGAATAGATTGGTAATCCGACAGGCTGTTGAATATACACCTAGGAAGCTATACCAGCGGTCACCAACCTTTTTAACCTCACATGCTATTAAAAAAAGAGAATCATTGCAAAAGGGTACAAGAAACATAAAATTGTAAATAATGCCCATATTTCTTCACAGAACACCAAAAGCAGCTCTCAGACCATCAGTGGTCTGCACTGATTGGCAACTGCTATCTTATACCATGCTTGAATTCAATATGCATACTGTCCTGACAATGGCTACAAAAGTAATGTAGTAATGATCTTGAAATATTAACAATCCACAACATGCATACATCTAAATATGTATCAGTGGCATAACCAGAGGTGGAGTCCTTAGGTTCTGGAACCCCCACTTAGGGCCTGATTAATTGCTGACTTAGAAACACTTAACTCTAGTAATTTTGTCCTGACAATTTGTGTATTGCTATTGAAAATTCATAAATTATAAAGAATTGCTTCATCTTTTAAACAAATATCTCTACCATTGAATTTACATGGGTTTAAATTCCAAATGTGTTTTATGGGAAAATGCATTAACTCAGATTCAAAAATTGCGTGTTGTACCCCTTGTATAACCACAAAAGTTTAAAAAATTCTGTTTACTTGATCATGGTTCTTGCAGTTTCGAATGGAAAATATTTCTCACAACCAAAATAAGAATCGATTTTGATTCAATCTAATAGGATCACTCGCCGTTGTCTAAATAGCGGCGAGTAATCTAAGAGGAAGCTTTATTTCAGGTAACATAGATTAATGAGAAGTTAACTGAAACGATCTAAATTTACAAGAGAGTATCATTTTTAAAACATTTTTGCGGATAACAGAGATGGAGCCAAAACTGATCTGAAGACGGTCCCTGCTTATGGGCCTCTTAAGAGAAACTTATAAATTATACAAATTGCCGAGAAGTCGTTTTGTATTGCCCGCTTGGCTAAAGATATCGTTGAGGGGCATTGGCACCCCCCTCTGGGTGTCATACAGGTAAAAACTTAATATTTTGCGGCTAGCTTATTTTCATGGCCTATAAATAATATTATTGACATTCACTAGAATGTATTTTGTAAATAATGTTTATTAATATAACATAATCATCATATTCCAATTATTATTAATATTGAATTAACATTTGTGCAAATGGATTTTTTATAGAAAGCCAATTAACCATATTAATAGCAGTTATTATCTCGTAACCCAAAAGAATGCAGAGAACAACAGATTGCCGCGGAAACCTTGGAGCCCACAGTTATTATCTCTTGCAATTGATTGATTTAAAATAACTTTTTACAATTAATATAACATTTAAACTAAGGAAATTTTTATTAGATAATTTACTTGACTTTATTCTCTGTGCATAATATCCATTTTCATATTATTGTGGGATGCTTTAAGATGCTGTTCCATTTTCTCCCAAGAGGTATGAGTTTTCTTTGCATTGAAAAGAGATCGCAAATTGACCTTGGCTGTTGACACACCTCTAATTTAATTCTACTACTGAAAAGAGATACCAAATAGGATTAAAAGAAACTCATCTCATAACTGCAGTTTCCTTAAAATAGAGTCATATGTATCAACATTATATTATGTCAATATTTCTCATAAATAAATACCAGGGAAACATCAAAAGGGTGGAATCACTTATATATCACGCAAAACCTTCAAAACATCCCAAACAATCATTTTTGGTATCAATTAGGTTAAAAATTCTCCAACTCTGTATCCAAAGAAGTTCCAATATTTCCACTTATCAATTCCTATTAATTATCCCATAATTAGTAATTAACTTGTCATCCACCTGCAATCATGTAGAACTTTGCACTCCTGTTCACCATGTCACTTGTTCTTTTAATCAAAACATGCACATTAAACTTTCTTTTTCATATTCTCATTTCCCTCTATCACTAGTTTAAAATAGAATATTTGCTTTTTCTGTCCTCTGTCAGGCATAAACTTACCCTGCAAATTTACACCCCAAATTTAATTCAGAATTTCAATCATATTTGCAGCCATTCTAACTTTTCAATCTGCATATCATGTCATACTTTCTTCAAAATGTTTAATAAACTTTGATATTATAATTTTTACATTCTTCTGTTTCCTTCCTTTGCACAATGGCAAATTTAAATAATCATCAGAGATTGTCAGCTGCCTGATTGAGTCATTACTGTGTTCATTCATGGCAATTTGCATCTTTCATCAAAACCTTCCCAAAATTTTCCATCCAACTCAACAAAGTTCCTGTCATCATATTTTGCCTCAAAATTATTCTATATTATTGACCATGACATGATAGGAATACAAATATCAAGAAACTGTCATAGGGTGATTAGAGGCAAGATTTCTTATCACTAAAATTTCAATTAAATGATCTAGAAGCCAAAATAATATTGAAATTTAAAAAAATCAAATTAAGCTGCATCTCTGCAAATATTTGTGTTGATTTAAAGTAGTAGGCAATTTGGACATACTTTTCTTCTGGAGCATGTCAGAATTTTCAGAAGTGTTTGGAAGATATACTGAAGGTATCTACCACTTATTCTTTCCAGCTACCTGTTTCTATACAGAAACAGAAGTGGATCTATGTTTTCTGGTGTCTTAATTTTTTATTATACAAACATTTTCACTCTTCAATCTTTTCTATTAAATATTGATGAACTACACTTAAATAATGAGATTCACTGTATTGAGATTGAAATTGAGAGTACAAAAACAATAAATGGTGTCTGTGCACAAAATATCTGAAATAAAAAAGAATTTTATTTCTTCAAATAGAAGTGAACGGTTTTAATTACGAAATGTTACTGTATGGTTGTAATACCTGAAGATAATAATTACACTGTTTTTTTTTGTATTAGAAGATTTATTACAGATTCCTTCCTCAACATATTATTAACCCTTTTGCTTAGTATTTGGATTAAATGCAGCTTTAGGACTATGAATGTCAAATTGACTTTAGTCTTGTCGCAGCAAAAGGTTTTAAGTAATTTACTACCAAATAATACTTTATTATTTGAAAATGAGCCATGGAAAGATGCATGATTACATTTCTTACTATATATAGTTATGAAAACTTGAAGAACCTTCTTCAGCACATGTTGTGGTGCTGCTGTTACCAACCATAAATTAGTTCCAATTAGAAACTTTTGTTCTTTATGGATACAATATAGGCATTTTAAATTGAACAAGTACAAATCAAACTGAATCTACCAAAACTTATGGTTTGTTGCATATAACTATTCAGAAAATTATTACAACTTTTTTATTTTTTAACTCACTGATTCCTGAAAATGTGAGATAAGATGCAAAGCCTCTTGGTTCATTCCTAGTTGTAGCCATGATTGCAAATTGTATTGTAATCAAGTGAAATGAAAGAATAGATTGGTAATCCGACAGGCTGTTGAATATACACCTAGGAAGCTATACCAGCGGTCACCAACCTTTTTAACCTCACATGCTATTAAAAAAAGAGAATCATTGCAAAAGGGTACAAGAAACATAAAATTGTAAATAATGCCCATATTTCTTCACAGAACACCAAAAGCAGCTCTCAGACCATCAGTGGTCTGCACTGATTGGCAACTGCTATCTTATACCATGCTTGAATTCAATATGCATACTGTCCTGACAATGGCTACAAAAGTAATGTAGTAATGATCTTGAAATATTAACAATCCACAACATGCATACATCTAAATATGTATCAGTGGCATAACCAGAGGTGGAGTCCTTAGGTTCTGGAACCCCCACTTAGGGCCTGATTAATTGCTGACTTAGAAACACTTAACTCTAGTAATTTTGTCCTGACAATTTGTGTATTGCTATTGAAAATTCATAAATTATAAAGAATTGCTTCATCTTTTAAACAAATATCTCTACCATTGAATTTACATGGGTTTAAATTCCAAATGTGTTTTATGGGAAAATGCATTAACTCAGATTCAAAAATTGCGTGTTGTACCCCTTGTATAACCACAAAAGTTTAAAAAATTCTGTTTACTTGATCATGGTTCTTGCAGTTTCGAATGGAAAATATTTCTCACAACCAAAATAAGAATCGATTTTGATTCAATCTAATAGGATCACTCGCCGTTGTCTAAATAGCGGCGAGTAATCTAAGAGGAAGCTTTATTTCAGGTAACATAGATTAATGAGAAGTTAACTGAAACGATCTAAATTTACAAGAGAGTATCATTTTTAAAACATTTTTGCGGATAACAGAGATGGAGCCAAAACTGATCTGAAGACGGTCCCTGCTTATGGGCCTCTTAAGAGAAACTTATAAATTATACAAATTGCCGAGAAGTCGTTTTGTATTGCCCGCTTGGCTAAAGATATCGTTGAGGGGCATTGGCACCCCCCTCTGGGTGTCATACAGGTAAAAACTTAATATTTTGCGGCTAGCTTATTTTCATGGCCTATAAATAATATTATTGACATTCACTAGAATGTATTTTGTAAATAATGTTTATTAATATAACATAATCATCATATTCCAATTATTATTAATATTGAATTAACATTTGTGCAAATGGATTTTTTATAGAAAGCCAATTAACCATATTAATAGCAGTTATTATCTCGTAACCCAAAAGAATGCAGAGAACAACAGATTGCCGCGGAAACCTTGGAGCCCACAGTTATTATCTCTTGCAATTGATTGATTTAAAATAACTTTTTACAATTAATATAACATTTAAACTAAGGAAATTTTTATTAGATAATTTACTTGACTTTATTCTCTGTGCATAATATCCATTTTCATATTATTGTGGGATGCTTTAAGATGCTGTTCCATTTTCTCCCAAGAGGTATGAGTTTTCTTTGCATTGAAAAGAGATCGCAAATTGACCTTGGCTGTTGACACACCTCTAATTTAATTCTACTACTGAAAAGAGATACCAAATAGGATTAAAAGAAACTCATCTCATAACTGCAGTTTCCTTAAAATAGAGTCATATGTATCAACATTATATTATGTCAATATTTCTCATAAATAAATACCAGGGAAACATCAAAAGGGTGGAATCACTTATATATCACGCAAAACCTTCAAAACATCCCAAACAATCATTTTTGGTATCAATTAGGTTAAAAATTCTCCAACTCTGTATCCAAAGAAGTTCCAATATTTCCACTTATCAATTCCTATTAATTATCCCATAATTAGTAATTAACTTGTCATCCACCTGNTATTGCTGTAAGTGCTTCTTAGATATTCCCTTCTAATTCGTCCTTGGTGATTGTTGTTGCACCCGTAAGAAACAAAAGCAGGGTTAATGTAGGTACAAGGGGATGAAATCGATGGATTAACTTCGGTAAATATTGCGAACACTTGTAAGTGCTTATATCCAATTATATTTGGCACAGATATATTCTCGTTACATATAATTTTCCCAAATATATACACACATATATGTATACACATGTAAAGAAAGTATTTACTGGGAGAAAATTCACTCTTTATTCCTTTAAGCCTTTTATTTGTATTTTTAGAATTCATTTCACAATTTCAAAATTATAAGATGTTTTCTATTTTTCATGGGAAGAATTGCCACACAGGAAAAGTCTTTCATGTACTACATTGCCTGTTTAGTTAAGACTAAAGCAATGTTTTGATTGGAGTACAATTTGCATTTCTGTGAATTTTTCAAAGTTTCACAACTCATTGGGATAGGTTGTCAATATATTTCTTTGCTTTTTCTGAGTATAATTGCAGTTGAAGTTTTTAAGTAATTATCTTTCAAAGTATTATTTTGTTAAATGGTTTTAAAATCATAAATATGAAGAATTGGAAAATATATTTGTGACAGGATTTCAAAATGCAGCTTGAAAATCAGTACATCTAAATGAAACAACACCTAGAACTATGTGGTTGCTGTATTTTCATGTTAAGGTCAATGAAACTAATAAATAACTTGTTCAGATATTCTTTTTCGAATTTACTTAGTTTTACCTGTAATAGAATAACAATTCAGAAAAAACATGTAGACAAGTACTTCATTCAGCCTGTTAAATTCTTGTTCCATAATTTTTCAGTGATATAATTATAGCAATAAAAGAGACTTAGATCTCATTTCATGTAAATGATGTTCATAAAATTGCTTTGAGATTGAACTAACCTACCACAAATTAATGATTATTTAGACATTAAATAGTGTTTTTTAAATATCTTTTAGTTACTTCACAAATCATTATTTTTGGATTGCCCTTAGTTCTTTATTAATTTGTACAGTTTTTATCACGTCTCCTCAACAACCCTCCCCTATTATTTCAGTTCTTATGATTACTATCTAAATCTAAAATGTATATCTTTTGGGTGGGTTTTGATGTCAGAAACAGATATAGCCTAATCATCTGGAAGGCTTAAATAAGGGTTGTTTTTAGTAGAATTAGTAACATTTTGTGACTTAATGACAATGAGTAATAAAATTTTCAGATTGTTTCCTGTAATTTTCAACTTGCTTATTTTTTCAGTAATTTAATAGATTTACTTGATAGATACTAGATGGATAGAGAAATGAGGATTGTTAACACTTATCACAATATTAGTGATGGTAGGATAATTAATTGATGACTTTAAGACATCTACGAGTTAAGTTCAGTTGATACTAATTTAGATTGCTCGTAATATATCCCATTAATTTATATGACTAGGAGTTATAAAGACCAATTTAATTTTTGGACAGGATATCCTTATCCTTTTCATCTTTGTGGCTTGGAAATTAGCAGATGAATGTGAGAAGTTACAGAATTTAATTATAAGTTAAGATTGAAAAATAGGTCTGTCTCTGCTGAAATCTTAAAAAATTCACTATCACTTCAATAACTCTAATGAAATTTATTTTAGTAAATGAATGGTATCCATAACAGTTTTGAATGTGTGGAATTCTTCCTTTGTTTGATAACTTTCAAAATGTTATTCTTAATTTGGTAAATGTTGTGAAAACTTGCAGTTTTATGTTTTCTTTAGTTGGCTTTGTGCTTCCTTATTCATGAACTGAATTTCATAAGTGTGTTGCTATGAACTTTGACAATAATCTCAGTCATCATCCTCAAAGTGGCAATGAAGAATTAAAGCTTTCAAAATGATTGATAATGATTATAAACTCACACTTCTTGAATTCTGTAAATATGAAGCCTTGTCTTACTTGAATTCCTTTAATACTTTTGCTAGATATTTTAGTATTTGTTTGTAGGGGAAACTAAAGCTGATATTTTCAGTTTATAAATCATTTGTAATAGTTTTGAAATTTTAGATGATAATTCAAAAATTTAACTGAATCTTGTTATTATCTGTTCAAAAACATGAAGCTGCAGTTCCTCAACATTTCCATTTGGTTTCCTGGGAAAAGGCGATAGGAATATTTTCATGCTTAACATTTTATTGATTAATTTGAAGAAACTATTTCTGCTGTTTTAACTTAAACACTTTCTTTTTTGATTGGCAATCTTTGGATATTTTTTTAGTAACTCAGTAAACAGCTCTTGATTATGAGAAAGGAACCCTCCACTTGACATATTCATGAATAGATAATTTTTTTTCATTTTGCATTCTCTTCAATTCATGACTTAACTTGACAGTAAATTTTACTTACATACTTCCCTTACTAAGCCTATCCAAGGACAGGTCTAGAACAAAGGTCTGAAACAAAATATATTCTTGCCCTCTTTATTATTTATTGTTGCTAGCATTCCAAACCATTTCCTCTTCTCTAAGCAATAATCTCTCAAAATACCTTTTTATTCCATTAATTTTAATTTTATGGAAGCCTTTATTTTCATTTAATTTCATTCATCTGGTAACTTCAGTAGTTATCCATTTTCCCATTCTTTTGAATCTTGTGAAAATGTTAGAAACTTTTATTTGCTTTAAAAACTTTTTCTTTAAGCTCCTTAGCTCAGTAATGTCTTCAAAACTTTATGCCTTGAAGTAACTCTTTAAAGAAATAATGTACATTCTTATTTTTTTAGTTAAATTTTTCTGGTGTTTGCTTTCTTTTACTTAATTCTGCTAATGAAGTATTTTCCCATGTGCTCTCATTTTCTTGATTTTGCCCTCAATCACTTGTTTTGCTCTGGAAAGATGTTCATTTCTCACCTTTCATCTTCCACTTTTCCTTAGCAAAACTTCTTAATCTGTTTTTTATCAATATAGACTCAATTCTGATTTTAATTTGTTGAAATGGTTTCAGGAATGTTGTTATATTTTGAATTCTTCCAGATGTTGTTAGTTTGTGACATCTATTTAGAAGTTTGATGCTCTACCCTTTCAAATATTTTATAGTTATATAAATGGATTGATTTCAGCAAAATTAAGTGCTTTATGCTCATGTCGGAATTTATGTCATGTGTATTTAACTTACTTGTTCCCAGTTTTATGTTACTTGCAAAGTTCTAAGTTATATATTTATTCTCATTTAATATTTATATGTACAAATGTTAGGGGCATTGCTTAAGACATTCTTTAAAGTTTGTCGTTGTTCTTCGCTGTTGCTTGGTTGTTTTGTTCTTATCTTTTTTCTGATTATTTCATTTAATTATTCTTGAATTCTACTAATGTTCAAAATCTAATATTATGTTTCTCATGATAGCTTGTTATTTTCAGTTGTTTGAATTCTGAATTGATCAGAAGAAATTGTGAATGTTCTAGAGTATTCTAGAATCTCCAAAAATGTTGCTATAACGGTTTAACAGTGTTGCAACCCTTTGGTGCTGCTGTAACCCGTTGAGGCCTTATCTGCTTGAAAAATTATACTAAGNTACGTCTTTTATATATAAATATATATGGTATATCTAAAGATTGTTGTATCCTTTATGTCAGATTTATTTTGTGAAAGCTTTGCTTTATTAAAGTTGAAAAGTGCAACATATTTTCTATAATTTAGAATCCAGAAAATTGGATCTAAATCAAAATTCCTCTCCCCAATTTTGCTTTTTCCATAGAACTAGGAAATGGAGCTATTAAAACTGGGTAATGGAGATATAGAAAATTAAGGAGCATGGAAAATTTTTATGAAAATTATGATTTAGTCACAAATAAATTTCAAAATTTTTATCAAATTTACTTTTTATGGCTCTTCCCTTCAGGATCCCCTTCATCACATTCAAACTCATTTTGCTGTCTTTCTCTCCCTCAGTGCATTTCATTGCTTTCTATTTTTGTCAGTTAGCTTCTCTCCATTCTTACTGGTCATAAAAATTTATGTAAACCATTCCTTTAACCAGCTGTGTGTCTTGCTGGTCACACACCCATTTATGAGCTCATATTTATACATACTCTTTCTATCATAAATGCATACTCTTTCTATCATATATGCATACTCTTTCTGACAGTATCTTCTGTTTTCTTCTGCCATGGCTTTCTTCCTGTTTACTTGCATCACAGTTGGGTTGAGGGGCATTGGCACCCCCCTCTGGGTGTCATACAGGTAAAAACTTAATATTTTGCGGCTTGCTTATTTTCATGGCCTATAAATAATATTATTGACATTCACTAGAATGTATTTTGTAAATAATGTTTATTAATATAACATAATCATCATATTCCAATTATTATTAATATTGAATTAACATTTGTGCAAATGGATTTTTTATAGAAAGCCAATTAACCATATTAATAGCAGTTATTATCTCGTAACCCAAAAGAATGCAGAGAACAACAGATTGCCGCGGAAACCTTGGAGCCCACAGTTATTATCTCTTGCAATTGATTGATTTAAAATAACTTTTTACAATTAATATAACATTTAAACTAAGGAAATTTTTATTAGATAATTTACTTGACTTTATTCTCTGTGCATAATATCCATTTTCATATTATTGTGGGATGCTTTAAGATGCTGTTCCATTTTCTCCCAAGAGGTATGAGTTTTCTTTGCATTGAAAAGAGATCGCAAATTGACCTTGGCTGTTGACACACCTCTAATTTAATTCTACTACTGAAAAGAGATACCAAATAGGATTAAAAGAAACTCATCTCATAACTGCAGTTTCCTTAAAATAGAGTCATATGTATCAACATTATATTATGTCAATATTTCTCATAAATAAATACCAGGGAAACATCAAAAGGGTGGAATCACTTATATATCACGCAAAACCTTCAAAACATCCCAAACAATCATTTTTGGTATCAATTAGGTTAAAAATTCTCCAACTCTGTATCCAAAGAAGTTCCAATATTTCCACTTATCAATTCCTATTAATTATCCCATAATTAGTAATTAACTTGTCATCCACCTGCAATCATGTAGAACTTTGCACTCCTGTTCACCATGTCACTTGTTCTTTTAATCAAAACATGCACATTAAACTTTCTTTTTCATATTCTCATTTCCCTCTATCACTAGTTTAAAATAGAATATTTGCTTTTTCTGTCCTCTGTCAGGCATAAACTTACCCTGCAAATTTACACCCCAAATTTAATTCAGAATTTCAATCATATTTGCAGCCATTCTAACTTTTCAATCTGCATATCATGTCATACTTTCTTCAAAATGTTTAATAAACTTTGATATTATAATTTTTACATTCTTCTGTTTCCTTCCTTTGCACAATGGCAAATTTAAATAATCATCAGAGATTGTCAGCTGCCTGATTGAGTCATTACTGTGTTCATTCATGGCAATTTGCATCTTTCATCAAAACCTTCCCAAAATTTTCCATCCAACTCAACAAAGTTCCTGTCATCATATTTTGCCTCAAAATTATTCTATATTATTGACCATGACATGATAGGAATACAAATATCAAGAAACTGTCATAGGGTGATTAGAGGCAAGATTTCTTATCACTAAAATTTCAATTAAATGATCTAGAAGCCAAAATAATATTGAAATTTAAAAAAATCAAATTAAGCTGCATCTCTGCAAATATTTGTGTTGATTTAAAGTAGTAGGCAATTTGGACATACTTTTCTTCTGGAGCATGTCAGAATTTTCAGAAGTGTTTGGAAGATATACTGAAGGTATCTACCACTTATTCTTTCCAGCTACCTGTTTCTATACAGAAACAGAAGTGGATCTATGTTTTCTGGTGTCTTAATTTTTTATTATACAAACATTTTCACTCTTCAATCTTTTCTATTAAATATTGATGAACTACACTTAAATAATGAGATTCACTGTATTGAGATTGAAATTGAGAGTACAAAAACTGAGATTCACTGTATTGAGATTGAAATTGAGAGTACAAAAACAATAAATGGTGTCTGTGCACAAAATATCTGAAATAAAAAAGAATTTTATTTCTTCAAATAGAAGTGAACGGTTTTAATTACGAAATGTTACTGTATGGTTGTAATACCTGAAGATAATAATTACACTGTTTTTTTTTGTATTAGAAGATTTATTACAGATTCCTTCCTCAACATATTATTAACCCTTTTGCTTAGTATTTGGATTAAATGCAGCTTTAGGACTATGAATGTCAAATTGACTTTAGTCTTGTCGCAGCAAAAGGTTTTAAGTAATTTACTACCAAATAATACTTTATTATTTGAAAATGAGCCATGGAAAGATGCATGATTACATTTCTTACTATATATAGTTATGAAAACTTGAAGAACCTTCTTCAGCACATGTTGTGGTGCTGCTGTTACCAACCATAAATTAGTTCCAATTAGAAACTTTTGTTCTTTATGGATACAATATAGGCATTTTAAATTGAACAAGTACAAATCAAACTGAATCTACCAAAACTTATGGTTTGTTGCATATAACTATTCAGAAAATTATTACAACTTTTTTATTTTTTAACTCACTGATTCCTGAAAATGTGAGATAAGATGCAAAGCCTCTTGGTTCATTCCTAGTTGTAGCCATGATTGCAAATTGTATTGTAATCAAGTGAAATGAAAGAATAGATTGGTAATCCGACAGGCTGTTGAATATACACCTAGGAAGCTATACCAGCGGTCACCAACCTTTTTAACCTCACATGCTATTAAAAAAAGAGAATCATTGCAAAAGGGTACAAGAAACATAAAATTGTAAATAATGCCCATATTTCTTCACAGAACACCAAAAGCAGCTCTCAGACCATCAGTGGTCTGCACTGATTGGCAACTGCTATCTTATACCATGCTTGAATTCAATATGCATACTGTCCTGACAATGGCTACAAAAGTAATGTAGTAATGATCTTGAAATATTAACAATCCACAACATGCATACATCTAAATATGTATCAGTTGCATAACCAGAGGTGGAGTCCTTAGGTTCTGGAACCCCCACTTAGGGCCTGATTAATTGCTGACTTAGAAACACTTAACTCTAGTAATTTGGTCCTGACAATTTGTTTATTGCTATTGAAAGTTCATAAATTATAAAGAATTGCTTCATCTTTTAAACAAATATCTCTACCATTGAATTTACATGGGTTTAAATTCCAAATGTGTTTTATGGGAAAATGCATTAACTCAGATTCAAAAATTGCGTGTTGTACCCCTTGTATAACCACAAAAGTTTAAAAAATTCTGTTTACTTGATCATGGTTCTTGCAGTTTCGAATGGAAAATATTTCTCACAACCAAAATAAGAATCGATTTTGATTCAATCTAATAGGATCACTCGCCGTTGTCTAAATAGCGGCGAGTAATCTAAGAGGAAGCTTTATTTCAGGTAACATAGATTAATGAGAAGTTAACTGAAACGATCTAAATTTACAAGAGAGTATCATTTTTAAAACATTTTTGTGGATAACAGAGATGGAGCCAAAACTGATCTGAAGACGGTCCCTGCTTATGGGCCTCTTAAGAGAAACTTATAAATTATACAAATTGCCGAGAAGTCGTTTTGTATTGCCCGCTTGGCTAAAGATATCGTTGAGGGGCATTGGCACCCCCCTCTGGGTGTCATACAGGTAAAAACTTAATATTTTGCGGCTAGCTTATTTTCATGGCCTATAAATAATATTATTGACATTCACTAGAATGTATTTTGTAAATAATGTTTATTAATATAACATAATCATCATATTCCAATTATTATTAATATTGAATTAACATTTGTGCAAATGGATTTTTTATAGAAAGCCAATTAACCATATTAATAGCAGTTATTATCTCGTAACCCAAAAGAATGCAGAGAACAACAGATTGCCGCGGAAACCTTGGAGCCCACAGTTATTATCTCTTGCAATTGATTGATTTAAAATAACTTTTTACAATTAATATAACATTTAAACTAAGGAAATTTTTATTAGATAATTTACTTGACTTTATTCTCTGTGCATAATATCCATTTTCATATTATTGTGGGATGCTTTAAGATGCTGTTCCATTTTCTCCCAAGAGGTATGAGTTTTCTTTGCATTGAAAAGAGATCGCAAATTGACCTTGGCTGTTGACACACCTCTAATTTAATTCTACTACTGAAAAGAGATACCAAATAGGATTAAAAGAAACTCATCTCATAACTGCAGTTTCCTTAAAATAGAGTCATATGTATCAACATTATATTATGTCAATATTTCTCATAAATAAATACCAGGGAAACATCAAAAGGGTGGAATCACTTATATATCACGCAAAACCTTCAAAACATCCCAAACAATCATTTTTGGTATCAATTAGGTTAAAAATTCTCCAACTCTGTATCCAAAGAAGTTCCAATATTTCCACTTATCAATTCCTATTAATTATCCCATAATTAGTAATTAACTTGTCATCCACCTGCAATCATGTAGAACTTTGCACTCCTGTTCACCATGTCACTTGTTCTTTTAATCAAAACATGCACATTAAACTTTCTTTTTCATATTCTCATTTCCCTCTATCACTAGTTTAAAATAGAATATTTGCTTTTTCTGTCCTCTGTCAGGCATAAACTTACCCTGCAAATTTACACCCCAAATTTAATTCAGAATTTCAATCATATTTGCAGCCATTCTAACTTTTCAATCTGCATATCATGTCATACTTTCTTCAAAATGTTTAATAAACTTTGATATTATAATTTTTACATTCTTCTGTTTCCTTCCTTTGCACAATGGCAAATTTAAATAATCATCAGAGATTGTCAGCTGCCTGATTGAGTCATTACTGTGTTCATTCATGGCAATTTGCATCTTTCATCAAAACCTTCCCAAAATTTTCCATCCAACTCAACAAAGTTCCTGTCATCATATTTTGCCTCAAAATTATTCTATATTATTGACCATGACATGATAGGAATACAAATATCAAGAAACTGTCATAGGGTGATTAGAGGCAAGATTTCTTATCACTAAAATTTCAATTAAATGATCTAGAAGCCAAAATAATATTGAAATTTAAAAAAATCAAATTAAGCTGCATCTCTGCAAATATTTGTGTTGATTTAAAGTAGTAGGCAATTTGGACATACTTTTCTTCTGGAGCATGTCAGAATTTTCAGAAGTGTTTGGAAGATATACTGAAGGTATCTACCACTTATTCTTTCCAGCTACCTGTTTCTATACAGAAACAGAAGTGGATCTATGTTTTCTGGTGTCTTAATTTTTTATTATACAAACATTTTCACTCTTCAATCTTTTCTATTAAATATTGATGAACTACACTTAAATAATGAGATTCACTGTATTGAGATTGAAATTGAGAGTACAAAAACAATAAATGGTGTCTGTGCACAAAATATCTGAAATAAAAAAGAATTTTATTTCTTCAAATAGAAGTGAACGGTTTTAATTACGAAATGTTACTGTATGGTTGTAATACCTGAAGATAATAATTACACTGTTTTTTTTTGTATTAGAAGATTTATTACAGATTCCTTCCTCAACATATTATTAACCCTTTTGCTTAGTATTTGGATTAAATGCAGCTTTAGGACTATGAATGTCAAATTGACTTTAGTCTTGTCGCAGCAAAAGGTTTTAAGTAATTTACTACCAAATAATACTTTATTATTTGAAAATGAGCCATGGAAAGATGCATGATTACATTTCTTACTATATATAGTTATGAAAACTTGAAGAACCTTCTTCAGCACATGTTGTGGTGCTGCTGTTACCAACCATAAATTAGTTCCAATTAGAAACTTTTGTTCTTTATGGATACAATATAGGCATTTTAAATTGAACAAGTACAAATCAAACTGAATCTACCAAAACTTATGGTTTGTTGCATATAACTATTCAGAAAATTATTACAACTTTTTTATTTTTTAACTCACTGATTCCTGAAAATGTGAGATAAGATGCAAAGCCTCTTGGTTCATTCCTAGTTGTAGCCATGATTGCAAATTGTATTGTAATCAAGTGAAATGAAAGAATAGATTGGTAATCCGACAGGCTGTTGAATATACACCTAGGAAGCTATACCAGCGGTCACCAACCTTTTTAACCTCACATGCTATTAAAAAAAGAGAATCATTGCAAAAGGGTACAAGAAACATAAAATTGTAAATAATGCCCATATTTCTTCACAGAACACCAAAAGCAGCTCTCAGACCATCAGTGGTCTGCACTGATTGGCAACTGCTATCTTATACCATGCTTGAATTCAATATGCATACTGTCCTGACAATGGCTACAAAAGTAATGTAGTAATGATCTTGAAATATTAACAATCCACAACATGCATACATCTAAATATGTATCAGTGGCATAACCAGAGGTGGAGTCCTTAGGTTCTGGAACCCCCACTTAGGGCCTGATTAATTGCTGACTTAGAAACACTTAACTCTAGTAATTTTGTCCTGACAATTTGTGTATTGCTATTGAAAATTCATAAATTATAAAGAATTGCTTCATCTTTTAAACAAATATCTCTACCATTGAATTTACATGGGTTTAAATTCCAAATGTGTTTTATGGGAAAATGCATTAACTCAGATTCAAAAATTGCGTGTTGTACCCCTTGTATAACCACAAAAGTTTAAAAAATTCTGTTTACTTGATCATGGTTCTTGCAGTTTCGAATGGAAAATATTTCTCACAACCAAAATAAGAATCGATTTTGATTCAATCTAATAGGATCACTCGCCGTTGTCTAAATAGCGGCGAGTAATCTAAGAGGAAGCTTTATTTCAGGTAACATAGATTAATGAGAAGTTAACTGAAACGATCTAAATTTACAAGAGAGTATCATTTTTAAAACATTTTTGCGGATAACAGAGATGGAGCCAAAACTGATCTGAAGACGGTCCCTGCTTATGGGCCTCTTAAGAGAAACTTATAAATTATACAAATTGCCGAGAAGTCGTTTTGTATTGCCCGCTTGGCTAAAGATATCGTTGAGGGGCATTGGCACCCCCCTCTGGGTGTCATACAGGTAAAAACTTAATATTTTGCGGCTAGCTTATTTTCATGGCCTATAAATAATATTATTGACATTCACTAGAATGTATTTTGTAAATAATGTTTATTAATATAACATAATCATCATATTCCAATTATTATTAATATTGAATTAACATTTGTGCAAATGGATTTTTTATAGAAAGCCAATTAACCATATTAATAGCAGTTATTATCTCGTAACCCAAAAGAATGCAGAGAACAACAGATTGCCGCGGAAACCTTGGAGCCCACAGTTATTATCTCTTGCAATTGATTGATTTAAAATAACTTTTTACAATTAATATAACATTTAAACTAAGGAAATTTTTATTAGATAATTTACTTGACTTTATTCTCTGTGCATAATATCCATTTTCATATTATTGTGGGATGCTTTAAGATGCTGTTCCATTTTCTCCCAAGAGGTATGAGTTTTCTTTGCATTGAAAAGAGATCGCAAATTGACCTTGGCTGTTGACACACCTCTAATTTAATTCTACTACTGAAAAGAGATACCAAATAGGATTAAAAGAAACTCATCTCATAACTGCAGTTTCCTTAAAATAGAGTCATATGTATCAACATTATATTATGTCAATATTTCTCATAAATAAATACCAGGGAAACATCAAAAGGGTGGAATCACTTATATATCACGCAAAACCTTCAAAACATCCCAAACAATCATTTTTGGTATCAATTAGGTTAAAAATTCTCCAACTCTGTATCCAAAGAAGTTCCAATATTTCCACTTATCAATTCCTATTAATTATCCCATAATTAGTAATTAACTTGTCATCCACCTGCAATCATGTAGAACTTTGCACTCCTGTTCACCATGTCACTTGTTCTTTTAATCAAAACATGCACATTAAACTTTCTTTTTCATATTCTCATTTCCCTCTATCACTAGTTTAAAATAGAATATTTGCTTTTTCTGTCCTCTGTCAGGCATAAACTTACCCTGCAAATTTACACCCCAAATTTAATTCAGAATTTCAATCATATTTGCAGCCATTCTAACTTTTCAATCTGCATATCATGTCATACTTTCTTCAAAATGTTTAATAAACTTTGATATTATAATTTTTACATTCTTCTGTTTCCTTCCTTTGCACAATGGCAAATTTAAATAATCATCAGAGATTGTCAGCTGCCTGATTGAGTCATTACTGTGTTCATTCATGGCAATTTGCATCTTTCATCAAAACCTTCCCAAAATTTTCCATCCAACTCAACAAAGTTCCTGTCATCATATTTTGCCTCAAAATTATTCTATATTATTGACCATGACATGATAGGAATACAAATATCAAGAAACTGTCATAGGGTGATTAGAGGCAAGATTTCTTATCACTAAAATTTCAATTAAATGATCTAGAAGCCAAAATAATATTGAAATTTAAAAAAATCAAATTAAGCTGCATCTCTGCAAATATTTGTGTTGATTTAAAGTAGTAGGCAATTTGGACATACTTTTCTTCTGGAGCATGTCAGAATTTTCAGAAGTGTTTGGAAGATATACTGAAGGTATCTACCACTTATTCTTTCCAGCTACCTGTTTCTATACAGAAACAGAAGTGGATCTATGTTTTCTGGTGTCTTAATTTTTTATTATACAAACATTTTCACTCTTCAATCTTTTCTATTAAATATTGATGAACTACACTTAAATAATGAGATTCACTGTATTGAGATTGAAATTGAGAGTACAAAAACAATAAATGGTGTCTGTGCACAAAATATCTGAAATAAAAAAGAATTTTATTTCTTCAAATAGAAGTGAACGGTTTTAATTACGAAATGTTACTGTATGGTTGTAATACCTGAAGATAATAATTACACTGTTTTTTTTTGTATTAGAAGATTTATTACAGATTCCTTCCTCAACATATTATTAACCCTTTTGCTTAGTATTTGGATTAAATGCAGCTTTAGGACTATGAATGTCAAATTGACTTTAGTCTTGTCGCAGCAAAAGGTTTTAAGTAATTTACTACCAAATAATACTTTATTATTTGAAAATGAGCCATGGAAAGATGCATGATTACATTTCTTACTATATATAGTTATGAAAACTTGAAGAACCTTCTTCAGCACATGTTGTGGTGCTGCTGTTACCAACCATAAATTAGTTCCAATTAGAAACTTTTGTTCTTTATGGATACAATATAGGCATTTTAAATTGAACAAGTACAAATCAAACTGAATCTACCAAAACTTATGGTTTGTTGCATATAACTATTCAGAAAATTATTACAACTTTTTTATTTTTTAACTCACTGATTCCTGAAAATGTGAGATAAGATGCAAAGCCTCTTGGTTCATTCCTAGTTGTAGCCATGATTGCAAATTGTATTGTAATCAAGTGAAATGAAAGAATAGATTGGTAATCCGACAGGCTGTTGAATATACACCTAGGAAGCTATACCAGCGGTCACCAACCTTTTTAACCTCACATGCTATTAAAAAAAGAGAATCATTGCAAAAGGGTACAAGAAACATAAAATTGTAAATAATGCCCATATTTCTTCACAGAACACCAAAAGCAGCTCTCAGACCATCAGTGGTCTGCACTGATTGGCAACTGCTATCTTATACCATGCTTGAATTCAATATGCATACTGTCCTGACAATGGCTACAAAAGTAATGTAGTAATGATCTTGAAATATTAACAATCCACAACATGCATACATCTAAATATGTATCAGTGGCATAACCAGAGGTGGAGTCCTTNAGGAGTTGGACATGTTTATAATGAAACTTGAAAAGGTCCTTTCTGAAATTTCTTTATTGATCTTTGTAATAAAATGTACACTTCAAAATCTTTTCAATAAAGCACAAAAAATCTGCTCTGGTGTCTTCTTCACTGCAATTCCTCCATGCATCCAGCCAAGTGATACCTACAGTAGAAGTTTTAGTGATTTAAATAAGTTATTGAAGATACTGCAGAACGTATTTGACCAAAAATATACCTCATTTAAAAATTACATTATTCACTTTGAATTGGAAAATTTTTATCTGAATACAGATATCAACAAAAGGTTAGCTGATCTGAGCAAAAGGAGCAAGGTAAGTTAAAACTTTACTGAAAATGTATTCTCCTGCAATAGACATTTAACATTTATTCAAATTTTTGAAGTATTTTAGTTGCTAAAATTGTGGAAGTTTGAGAGATTCTAAAAATAACTGCTTGAACTTTTGATAAGTGAGTACATACACATCAAATAAAAACATTTGCCAAAATGATTAAGTAAATTCCAACAGATTAAGAATATATATTTGGATTTCATCTACTCCAATTAAAGAAAATGACGCAGGATAGCTCCATGAGGGAGTTCAAGACATCAGAGAACTAAAATATGGCTACAGGGGCAAATTTAACCATGCACACTACATTTGACAAGAGAAGTTAAAAATTACCTTCAAAAATTAACTGGATATAAAACTAGATTTACGCGGTTAATTGAAATTAATTGTTCTTTCCGAGATTGTAGTACTAGTGATTTTTCTTAAAGAATTTAAGTCTCATGGGGAGGGAGGTTAACTCTCCTTTGCAGAGCCACTGACACGTAATATCCAACGTCCAAATATATTGACATAAACAGCAAGTTGACGCGATCCACGACAAAATTTGCATCAAGACTAAGCATCGTCAATACCAATAACTGATTTTACGAAGGTAAATTTCACTGTGGATAAACTATAAGACATTTACATATAAACCCTGCAAGCCACCAGTGAAGCGTGGCAAGTGTAAAAACACCGATAATTCTATCACACCCTAATTACTCTGAGCTTTTCTAATACTTAGCAGAAAAAAAGACCTGAAACTATTAGAAAAGCTTACGTCTGTAATAAAGTCTTCTATACTTAAGCGAAGACCACCCGAGGGATTCTATCATAACCTACATTCACATCATAGAAACACTACAGTCTAATCTAAAATCTACGGCGATACAACGCTACAATCATAGAGCGTTTCAGATTCCCGCGAAGCAACCGCTGCACGTCGTAACATTAAACGGAGGCATTAGCGTTTGCATATCGAATTGCAAACCCATTCGACGCTAAAATTTGGAAGATTCACTAGCGTAAAGAACAAGTTTCTAAATTTGATTTACAATAGTTCAATTTTTGCCTTTTTTTCAAAGGAAAATATCGTTTAACTAAATTGCAAATAATTCATCAAAACTCTAGTGAGTTACACAATCCTGAGGTAACCTATCAGTCATCGCCGAAATGCCTGATCGAAGAAAAAGAACATTTCTCGGGATTACCCCACCCTTACGTGAGCGAACGTCTCACAGAACGTAAGCTCCGATTACGGAATCATCCCCCTCCTTTCCATTGCA
This sequence comes from Ladona fulva, assembly GCA_000376725.2. Taxonomy (NCBI): domain Eukaryota; kingdom Metazoa; phylum Arthropoda; class Insecta; order Odonata; family Libellulidae; genus Ladona; species Ladona fulva. The sequence goes on along the minus strand of KZ308297.1, from coordinate 672,098 downwards.
ACGACGCGAAGTCTATGAATCCTCAGTATCCCTGCATTAATTGATTAAACCCGCTATCAGAAAATAACCTGAAGGAGTATAGGAAATCTAATTCATCCATTTCTATGCTTTTGACTCACGAGATCAATATCCGCGAACATGAGTTAAATCGCCAAGCTACAAGTTCTGTTGGATTATGGGGTTACTTTCAGTGTAGGCTCACGAAACCAACATGCTTTACGTGCAACATTGAACCTGAGAGAATTTAGGAAGAGGAAAAGGAAGAGCTATTTCAATGTAGGTTGAGTCTTGTGGTTTACTATCGCGAAAGCCCAATGCTCAAATACATTCATGCTCAATTACTCATTTTTCATTGAATTTAAATTCATCGCCAACAATAAGGCAGATAACAGGCTGAATGTATCGCCGATGCCGAAATCAGACCCAGTTGCAAGCGTCAATGCAACAAAGATATCGGAGAAAAGTAGAACCTTGATACTGAAATTCGAGCAAGTTTCCGATTTAGTGAAAATAATTGAAATCTAAAATTTCTCCTAAGGATCGCCTGGTCAAATGTATGCCCCCATTAAACAGAAAACCTCATTCGCGAATGCATATCGTATGCAAGTAATGAACCATTCTAAAATAGAGGCACATTAAACTGACAAGCGAGGGATGTCGCAAATAGAATGAAACAATTTAAACAATCTGGTTGCCTTTTTTCCTCATGATAAAACAAATGTTCGTGCAACCAACTCTTGATCACAGCAATGTTTACGTTAATAAAATTCCCTGCGATAAGATTATATATGCACCTCAACGGAATTACAGTTTCAGTAATATCATGCGGTTATCTCATTCACCTCACAATAACGAATTTCCACAAAAACATTGGGTACCGATTAACTGCCGTAAAAAGAAAGCACACTAAGACCTAAATTAACGAGGCACATTAAAAACTTTTAACAAAGGTTTCTTTAGTAAGACTCACGAAAAAAGGCGACCAACAGTCTGCGATAAGGTCTTCAACGGCAGGCGACGTCCTTCGTAAGGCAGCAGATTCTCCGAGCAAGGTCGAAGCGCATCCTTCCGCAGTCGATAGAATAGAGGACGAGTCAACGGTTTGCAAACCTTTTTATGCTCAGACAACTGATATGGGTTGCGCAGTAAGTGGAGGGGAGGGTTGTGAACTACTACTGCGATTAATGCAACTGTTTAAATGGTAATACATTGCGAGAATTATGAAGTCCATTATTCGGTGCAAGTTTTTAAGAGAAAATTTTATATTGAACGTAAAAACTAGCATTGATTATTTACTGTTTACAGTATCGTAACTGATATTTATCAATCATCTTCGATAGGCCTAAATTTTAATATTAATTTAATCAAATATAGAAAATGACTTGACTTTCTTTGATTTGTTTCGATTTTACGATTATTTGAGTTAGGTAAGTCCAAATATAGAAGGGCTAAAAATAAAAAATATTTCCATCAACTAATATGCGGATAAAAATAACGCCACCATTCAGATTTGTGCAATTAATTTCCTGAATGCTATTGCAAAAATGTCAAATAACCATTCCATTGTGAGGTTAGTTAATTTGAGTTTTGATTTGATTTTCTTTATTAATTCATGGTTATCTATTAGTAGTGTAGTGCTTAAAAGTGCTTCGACAGCTTAGGTCATTTCGCACATAGGCTCCCTCCGGGAATCGAACCCAGGACCGCTTTCACAGAAGTCGAACGCGTTGCCCACTTGGCTATCTGGGAGCCGGTTATCTATTCCTTTCACTTTTTGGCTGTTGGACAGTCAACTTTTGCAGTTGCATGTATTGGTCTCTTGTGTTTTAAAGAGCTGTTTCCAGAAACAGATAACCATCTTTTGAATCCCGGGATTCAAAAGAATTAAAAAATTTAGCCAAAACCACCAGAATGGATGCTACCATCATGGACTACAAGTCCAACAAAAGTCTTTGCATCAAAAAGGAAAATTGCTATTCAATGAAAGAAATGTTAATTTTTCATTCCTTTAATCATCATTCAGTAACTGAGAATTAAATAATGGAAAAGAAATATCTCATACTCTTCCAAAGATTTTATTAACACAATAAGTTTTGCAAGTGAGCTAGCATAGGCATCAGGTGCATCTTCAGGCACAGTTGTTTTGTGATTTGTCAATATACATAAAAAAGGAAGTGAAAAAGGTCAGACGGAGAGTCAGGGGGTAAAGAGTGCATGAAATATTTCTTTTTCATTATTATAGCCATCCACGAAGTAATGCCTTCACATATTGAGTTTATGAGAATTAAATGATTGTCCATAATTAATTTACTGGTAGAATTCTTCTACAGTGTCTGTGAAACTTATAATTTCCAAATATTTCCTTTCTATCAACTCTTGTGATGATTTTCCTATTTGCCATGATTTAACTAAATGGCATACTGAATAATTGAGTAGCATAGAAACCTTTAGTGGGACAATCAAAGCAGAGCGGAGCAAACTTAATGAGAAATTCAACATAAACAGCTATTTAGGCTAGATATTACACAGAAAAACCTTGAAGGAAATTAAGACAACATTTTCTTTGTTTATGGTGAGTTTAATAATAATTTATTTTAAATACCATTATTTCCCTATCAGTTTCCATCCAAGGCTCCATCTGGCCCTCCGTACCTTACACCAGGTCTATGGCCTTCAAAACAATTTCCACATTACCTAATACCTAATTCTCTCCTGAAAAGCTCATATAAATTTTATGATAAAGCTTCGAAGATGAAGAAAATAACATCAGGTTGGAGTAAATACTTAAAAGGACTTTCTATATGTAATTGTTATATCTGTTGCAATTTCATTTCATTTTAACAATTCGTTTCCAATTAATTTTTTCAAAATTTACAATTTCTTATCTTTTTTAATGAAAAAATATGAGGCCAATTGGAAGTAAATACACAGATACTCCTAATCTAGCTTTGTTTTAAGCAGCCTAATTATTTTGNATATATATATATATATATCAGAATACTATTACGATGATGATGAAGAAAAGTGAAAAAGATGAAAAAGAAAATTTAACAAAATGTCCTTTCAATCATAATTAACTAACTTGCCATTAAACAAAAGCAAAAGAGGCCTTCTTCATGTTAATCAATGACCCTGAAATAAATATATTGATCCCATATTTCTTGCTGATATAATGGTTCTTTTTTATTCTAACAATTGAGTAAAGAAATGATGCGCTGTGAAGTTGATTCAATTTTTAATGAATGGAGTTGGATAAATTTAGAAACTATGACTCCCTTTAACAGAGCCGAACTGAATAAATTTATTTGGTAGATTTAATTTAGTACATAATTATAAATAATCCACATTAATTTAATTGATAATTCTATCACAGCCTACATCTCCATAATTAGTCACTCTTTGGGGTCCCTGGATAACCATGAGGGCAATACATTCAACTTCAGTGAAAGCTGTTCCGGGTTCAATTCCTGGTGGGGGCTCACATACAAAATTACCTCAGTTGTTGAAGTACTTTTAACAATACTACTGTTGAATAGTCACTCTGTCATTGTCACATTAATAACTGTAACTTTTTCTAAGGAGTCAAAGATAGATAATAGAAAATTAGAGGAGTCCTGGTCAGAGTCCACTGTTTGAAATCAATTTGTCAATTAGGAACTCAATGGCAGAATAAAACAATTTCCTTCATGAAAAGAATTCTAATTTAAATTTAAAGGAAGATAAAGTGGATGATCTAGTTAAATGAGAATGTAAATAAGAGTTAAGGATGGAAAAAGAACATTTCTGCAAAGGATTGTAACAAATGAATGGATATACAAGGAAAAGAAAGGCTATTAAGACTTCTATTGAAGCATCTTTGAATTACTCACGGTCGTTATAGAACTTAATAAAATTAAAAATCTTTAAATCCTCAGCATTAAGAATAAATTTGACATTTTCAAAACACAAATTGACATTAGTTGTGAATAATAAACATTAAAAAACTGAACTAGATGAGACTCTCGTGGAACACAAGAAAAAGCATTGAACTCTCTCAATAGGCATTATTTATAATTAGGCATGATTTAATACAAAGAGAAATCTATTATAAGAAAAATATTAAATAATACTACTACTGTGAAGGCCATAAATTGAAGAAACATGTGGTAACAATGCCTGAAGTACAATTATTTATGATAAAGTTTTGAGAAACTTTGACACTCATTTGTGATTGCCATGTAATATCTATAACCATGGATTCAAAGTAGAAATACATTTAGAATCATATTCAATAGTATGAATTTCTTGATATTGATAGAAATTGAAATGTTCCTTATCTTCCCTCAGGAGAAGATTGCAGTGGCCAAAGATTCAGACCCATTGTTGTCTATCTCTACTCTCAAGCAACTCTCACCATCTATGGTCTTTGTAAGTGATGCCTGGATCCCTTTTCCTTCTTCATTCCCAATCATTGTCCTTATATACATAATGACATAAAATAATATGTACATGTATTTATGTTCTATATAATAAGGGTAAGGATACTCATGATCTAAACTGTATCTAGATCTAACACTGCAGTTTTAAGCTAGGTATGACTGATGCTCATGTATTGAAAGAAGTTATTGATTGGATTAAAGTTTTGTGGAAACCTTATTGCTCAGTGTCTTTACTACAGCATATTCTATTTATGTCAGCAAGACCTGAATTTAATAAAATACTTCTTCATTACCAAATTATGGCTTCTATTCAGTTGCTGGATAAGATAGCTGAGACCCCATCCCCTCACCTGACTCCAGTTTTAATATCTGAAGGATTGAAAATTTTTCCTCTGAATATAACTTAAGAGTGGGTTTCCTTTATGATATGCTTGACAATTTTTTACCCTCCATGTTCAATACCAAATTCTTGAAGGGTGTTGAATATGGTCTACCTTAAAGTCATATGTCACATAACATACAACGAATACAACCAGGTAGTTATTGTAATGCTTTTTGTTTGAACAATGATTAATGTGAAGTTGTTTATTTGTTTTAAGCATGTTAAATCTTTTCATTACTTTCCAGTTTCTTTACCTACTACAAACACTTGCATATAGGTCAACCTTAGAATAAAAATTTCAGGAGAAAAATCTAGAGTCAAACTATACACAAGATTGTGCTTTGAATGCAATAATACATGGCATAAAATGTAATTTAGGGTCCAGCAGATCATTAGGATGAAACATATTATTATTAATGTGTGATATTCAATTCGAATCTGGTCAACATATCTTAGTAGGTACTCAAAGCTTGCAGATATATTGTCACATTGTCATATGTATTTACCATAGAGTAATCTTACTTTTAAAATTACTCTATGTATTTACTCCAATAAAATTCTTCTAAACTTTCAGATTCAAACTGTTGGATTGAGAAGGGTGAATTACATTTCTTTAAACCCTATTGCTTGAGAATGTGCATGTAAATGGCCCAAAAGATATAATTGCAATTAATTCACTGGAGGTAGCTTAGAAATATTTAATCATCATGGAAAACATGGGTTGGCTTATAAACAAGATAAGTAAAAAAATGGAAACATTTTTTAAATATGTATTTCACAAAATGGAGACTTTTGGTTAAAATACAGGGGTCTGGCCCAAATACACATGTATCAGCTCACCCTAAACTAGAGTGTATATGGTAATTGTATGCTTAGTATTGTGAGTAGTATTTTGGAAAGAATTCCTTGTGTTACAGGGTGTGGTAGTATACTTCTACTGTTCCAAGGAAGAATGGACTTGAAAAAAGTCTGAGGGAACCGGGAATCGAACTCCCAATTGCGGGTCAGGTGCTCGGTCCGTTGAGCTATCCTGGCAGAACATTTCTTTAAGCCATTTGGGAGACTTTGTGGGCAAGGACTTTGGACTTTTTTCAAGTCCATTCTTCCTTGGGATTTTTCCTGGGTGCACACCATCTTGTGCAAAATCACCCTTACCCGTTTTCCTGTACTTCTACTGTTGTTTACATATTATACTGTGGGTGAATAGAACCATTGGTCCACTGAAAGGTAGTAGTAGTAGTATTGTTAAAAGTGCTTCGACGGCTAAGGTCATTTTGCACATGAGCCCCCACCGGGAATCAAACCCGAGACTGCTTTCACCAAAGCTGAACGCGTTGCCCACTTGGCTATCTGGGAGCCCTCCACTGAAAGGACCACAATCCATTTTCCTGAAGGACTTCCTGACAACCAAGTGGGTAACACGTTCACCATTGGTAAAAGCAGTCTTAGATTTGTTTCCCAGTGAGAGCCCATATGTGCAGAACAATTTTATTAGCTGTCAACGCATATAATATATAAATTGTAATAAAACTGCCACTCCATTTTCCTGAGATTACTTCCTCTGATCTGAAGTTTTGTATAATTTTGAAAAGGAAGCTTAATGTTCTATTCTATAAGTATTTCCATAATTCAGCTATGACTGAGTAATTTCCAATGATTTTGTTGTTATTGATTTCTTCCATATTGTTCCACGTTTATTGTTTCAGCCCCAACTTTTGGTCTTATTTGTTTTGAATTGTTGAATATCAGGCGTCATTTTGGTGATTTACAGTTAAGTAGTTATTCAATTTGATCAATCAAGCAAATAAAATTTGTTACATCCGATTTGTTTCTTTATTTATAAAAATTACTCACAACCTATGTTATAGGAAGCAGAGATGGGTAACTATTTGATTGTATTGTGTTCTTGTATGCATTATGGAAGATGTAGATTATTTTGTGAGAAGTGTAGAAAATTTATATTAATTTTGTTGATTGTCTTAATTTAGGTGTAAGCTTGTTTTTAAAATTGTATATTTTGTATATAAGTTGCCACCGGACTTCCGTCCACTTGTAACTTTTTTATTGTATAATAATAATAATAATAACTTGTGGATGGTACATTCGCCTTTGAAAAAGCTCTTACGGGTTCGATTCCCGGCGGGGGCCGGGAAGAGTGTGATTCTACGTATGAATGAACTGACCTCAGCTGTCGAAACACTTTTAAAAATACTGCAGGGAATGGTCCAAGAAGGCATTTGCATTCGGGTTAGGGTTCTGCACGTTCTGCAGATAGCCAGCTTACAGTGTCGTTAGCGCCAGCTCCAAACATGATGGAATAATACGGAACTATGACTTACAGTTGCCGTCTTTTATCTTTCCTTGGTAACAGTTGGTTACATTGGTTGCATTGATGTTCAATCGGTTCAATTTATGCATTCCGGTACTTCAAAGAATGGCACACATTGTCGAGGATAGTGGACGTCAGAATTTAAAGACAAGTGACAATGATTCCGGTAAATGTTTTGACAAAGTTACAGACGATTGTGATGCTGAGGAGAAAACAGATAGTATTGAGTGGAAGCTTGAGAATGAGAAGAGGTTTTCTGATGATGGCACTTTAAGCTTCTTTTGGTAGGTCGAATGATTTTTTGAAAGAATTCATGTGTAGTCTATTCTCATAAAATTTTCGCTCCATTTAGGCGTGCGCATACACTAACAGTTCTTCTTATATTCATCTCTGTCTTGGTATATGTTTCCATGTTTGAGCCAGTTAAGGAAGACACTGAGTACAATATCAAAAGGTAAGTTCGTAGTTATCTCGCGATGTGCATTTATATTTTTCGTTTAGTGTTCAGTTAAGTTTCACGTTGCGAATCTGGAATAAATTTACCGTGAGAGATTCTAGTGTTTTATTAGTTAGTCAAACTTCTAAGAAGCGATATTCAGGAATCTTAGATTTGTCCTGGCTCTTGTGATTTACCCTGGGGAAATTGCCGAAAATTTGAAATTGAAGCCACCGTAAGAAGTATGTATTATTTTCTTCTAGTTTCAGCCCGCAATTCTAGGAAAAAATTATGAATAATTTTGCTTACTTCATCAGCCTGTTGAAGCTTGCTAAGATTCAAAGTATTGTTTCACTAATAACGTCAGATTCGAAGCAGCATATTTAGTCATTGAAGTAAATGGTCGTCATTTTAAATGTTATATAATCTCTATCTTCTCTTCTCATAAATTTTTACTCGGTTTGATATTTCGCTGTTATAAAATGCTATTGGAAGATTTTTTTTTCATTTTTTTCAGAGGTTTGGTGGCATGTGTTTTGGTGTTTATATTGCTGGGAGTGACAGTAACTCCAGATGGTCCTTTCAGAAGACCCCATCCTGCGCTATGGCGATTCGCCTTTTGTTGCAGTATTGTCTATGAATTGGGTATCATTTTTGTACTTTTTCAGGTAAAATATAATTTTACGACCAATTGATGCTCCATTCGGCTATATATTGGAATTCAATTTTGTTCCCATTCTTCATTTATCCCTTTAAGAATGCTGTTACATAATATGAAATTAATTATTGATCATGCTGTGTCAGAGATCTGTTATGCAGGTCTACTAAGACTTCTCTTTTAATATCTAAAAGACATAAAGAGTAAAGTTACACTAACTTATCCAAGAAAAATTTGATTCATGTAAGATTTTCAGTTAATGAAGAGGGAATTCAAACAGGTGATATATCCTCATCAAAAATTTCAAAATTCATACAAATTCATTGGATGTCCAAAATCTAAGGACCTGAGTTTCATTTTCTGTGAATAATTGCTATTAATTCACCTCAAGGTAATCTTATCATATTCTCAATAAGATGATTGTTATAACGATTTTGTAAGATTTTTTTCATTCTCTGTTGTGATGAAACTAATCCTTTCATTTATTTCGTGAGTTTTTGGTTCACATGCTCAGCATTTAGAGTTTATCATTAATTTTAAAGTAGTATGATTGTTATTTTTATGGATACTAATAAAAATGAGTTGAATTCCTTTAGTTTAGAAGAATTGAGCATCTAACTTTAAATCATGCAATACTAAGAAAGGAAATTCTCGTTTGGAAAATAAATAATAAATAAATAAAATCATTGATTTCTGCATTCTCAACAAATCTGTGGAGATTCCAAGTGCTTTGTATATTATTAGGAAAGTCCCCATATGTGACCTAGTCAATATACCCAATCCCCAATAGCTATTCTTCGCTGTTACTGGACCAGAAATTTATTACAAGGATGACTTAGATTATATGTACATTCATAACCACACTAAAGTCATCAATTCTCCTGTATGATAGGATTAAAAAGATGGCATCATGTTAACTAATGTAAGTCTAATGTTATCAAGTAACTTTCAGATTTATGTCAATATTTGGCCATAGCAATGAATTCCTGCATAATTCTCCCACTCTGGCTCCAATCACTGATACCATATTATTGAAAAATGGACAAGAAAAACTTGCAGCAGATAAAAGACACTCATAGCAAACAATGAAAATGACATTTTAACTAATTTTTCGTTCCTGAAGATAGCTAATTATAATATGATACATGATCACAGTACCCTAATTCTGTACTGGTATTAATTATTTTTAACTTACAAGACTCAAAGCAGTATCTAAAGAATGTTAAATTATGTTTCTTAAGCTATTATTACTTAAAAATATTTGCTTTTAATATCCTAAATTATTTCATTTATCTGGAGGAATTAGCTTTGCAGTATTTAAAAATTAGGTAAATCTGGATTTGACTTGTACATGTGATATTCGGACTAGACAAATTTTTGTATAAAATCGGGAGATTGACCTGTATGTCACTTTTTTCTGTCTACAATTACTTTTATGGAATTCTTACTGTTTTCAAGCTTTGTGGTACAAAACTAGACTGTTACTACAATTTTCAATATGTTAGATGTTTAAAAACACTTTATAAGCCATATAACATCAGGTGGAAGTTGTGTTTGCAGAATAATGGGAAACTCTAGATTACTGATTTCTGGGATTTCCCCGAAATTAATAATCCAGAGTTACCTGTTTGTCTCTAAATGTGAGTTCCATCTGCCGACATACAGATTACGGAGTGTTTTTAAACCTCTAACTCATAAACTTTATTAGAGAATTCATACATACCATACAAAATAATGTAGCTGAGACATGAAGACTATACTTGGAAAAACTGTATGAAGAAAACAGACACACGATTAGGAATGACATGATCGAAGATGTGGGGTTCATAGACCAACAAGATATGGGAACAGTATTGTGTGAGATGAATTTGATTATGCAGTTAGGACCATGAAGGACAGAAAGGCCACAGGCATTGACTTGCTTCCTGCTGAACTTTTCAAAGCATCTGATGATGGTATGAAGAACACTTTATATCAGCTGGTGTGTACCATCTATGACACAGGGAAATTACCCGAAGATTTAAAAAAATGCGTTATTGTACCAATACCTAAAAAACCCACAGCAAAACGCTGTGAACAGTATCGCACACTTAGTCTTGTCTCCCATGCCTCCAAAATACTGGCAAAAATAATTTTGAAAAGAATAGAAGGGAAGATTGAGGATACACTCACTGAGGACCAATTTGGCTTCAGAAAGGGAAGAGGCAATCTTGGCATTAAGACTAATTATGGAAAAGGGAGATCGGAAGAACCAGGATATCTTTGTTGCTTTCATAGATTTTGAGAAAGCTTTCGATCGGGTACAATGGCAGCAGTTGTTTCAGATACCTGCCTTCAGATAGGCAGGAGTAAGGTACAAAGACCGCAGAATTATCTGGCATTTTTACAAAGATGAAATAGCTGTTATAAGATGCGGCCCACATTTGTGAGATGCTAAAATAAGACAGGGTTGTTCTTTGTCCCCACCACTATTCAATGCATACGTACAACGAGCTATGGATGAAACACGAGAAAATGGTGGAATATGGGTGCAAGGTAAACAGATTGATATGTTACGTTTTGCAGACGATGCGGCGGTTTTGGCTGAAACTGAAGAACGCTTACTATCATACATGCTAAGTGAGTTGGGGGCCATCCTCAGCACTGGATATAACTTTAAAATAGAGAAAATACAAAGATCCTTGTAATGAGTAGAAAAGGGACAGGAGCTGAACTTATGCTAGGTGGTCAAAGACTTGAAACAGTACCTTGGAAGCAAAATCATGTCAGATAGTCGAAGTGATAATAACCAAGTGGGCAACACATTCGACTTTGGTGAAAGCGGTCCCGGGTTCGATTCCCGGTGGGGGCCCACATGCAAAATGACCTAAGCTGTGGATGCACTTTTAACAATACTACTACTACTATAAGTTTGGGTTACTGGGTCATAGGAATGTTTGTTATTACAACATTACTTGCCCTTACAGAAATTGCCTATTTACACAACAGGTGTTTGTTAGTGGGTAATAAGCACCCTGGAAAGGTGATACTTCTTTTGGGAGTAAAAGGAACTACTGATGGCAGAAATGGCATACATTAAAACTGTAGTCTCGTTTGATCTTGATAAATACTTAATCCCAATTTTGTTATAACATGTGCTGCACACAATTTGGTTCTTTGAGAAAGCAACACAAAATTATTTTTTTACAGACAGATAATGATGCTAGAAAGTTGCTTCATCATGTGGACAGCAAACTTGGGGTTCCCTTGGAAGAGAAGAGTTATGGTGGTAACTGCAAGCTTTATGATGAAGGTTTTCCGGAAGACCCATTTCACAATTTGTGGGTAAGTATTATTCCAAACATGTTGTATCGCAATTTTGCCATAGTTTATTGGAAGAGCCACATTTTACATTCATAAATATGGCCTCTTAACCTCCTTGGAATGTAATTGTGTTCATTGTGTCACCAGCATTCTTACGAAATGAATGTTTTTCAGATTCATAATTGTAAATTATAATTTATCTCTGGGCTCAATTTATGATATTTCAAATTTGAATGGCAGTTTCCATCATAAGAATGTAGGATTAGATTATTTTTCTGGCTTAAATACTTTAAAGAAATAAATATATTTCATAATCCTTCTGCTATACTTCATCTAACGTAAATAAGAGACCACATAGAACTTATGACACCATGCCTTTCTTAGTGCAAATAGGTGTAATTAGAAAATTTCCTATCTACAGGTAATCTAATGACAATCATGTAAATTCTTTTTGATGATCAAATCAATGGGATCATTACACACATTCAGAAAATAGACGGTTCAGCTGCACAACAGCCTTATCCACTCAATTCATTGTCATGTTCATGTATGGTTGCATTACCTCCATGATATAAATTCATTTTTCATTGCTGCCAAAAAAGAATTCTCACCAAAATATTAACAGCAAAGTGAAAAACATAATAAATGAGACAAGAACACTTAGTAACTTCCACAGATATATGGAATATATACGACATATTCCCATATATATCCCACCGATATATATTCCAGAGATATATGGAATTCCACAGATATATCTGTGGAAGTTACTAAGTGTTCTTTGTCTTATTTAGTATGGCCCCCTTCCACAAAGTTGAGTTTGATCATACTAGGTTAACAACATAGATGGAAATTTGATGAAATGAGTTAGATTTTTATTCCAAGACAAACTGTTTCTTGAAAAATAGACCCAAATTGAATGGTTCAAAGAAAATTGCAACTGATTCCCAATTGTATTGAAAGTATTACTTTCTCATTATTCCTTCAATTATGATCTTATTTAATCTGGATTATCTTACACTGCTTCAATGAATAACTTTTGGTCTATGCAGAAAGTTTTCAAAATCAGTTTTTACAAACTTTATTTTTCCATTGCAAAAGTTGCAACAGCAAATGCCATTCTTGTAAGAAATATATGGGACCATAAGTTTTACATGATCTCTTCATGACAGTGGAGGAAGTATATTTTCCGATGTAAATTGGCCTTTTATCTCTTTCCAGGACAAGATGGATGTATTTGTTCCAGTTCACTTATTTGGCTGGTGGTTTAAAGCTCTCGTTCTGAGAGATTGGTGGCTGTGCACAGTGATCTCCATTGCCTTTGAAATGCTTGAGTACACTTTAGAACATCAGCTTCCCAATTTTAGTGAGTGCTGGTGGGACCATGTGAGTTTTGAAGTCTTTTGTTAACTATGCTGTGCTTATTTGGTGTTTCCAATTTATTCTAATGATTATAACGAAATTATTGTGATATTGTGACGATTATGTGAGTGCAATCCAAAGAAAAATTCAGATGAACTGTGAAGGACCTTTAAAAATCTGCAAAATAAGGTTACTCATTTGAGATTCAGTCTTTTTGTGAATCTTATTTTGGATTGTTGGGTCTGAGGACATATCACCGAGAGACTGAGGACGTATCACCAAATATTTGAAATTTTGACAATTGATATTGGATATCATCCATTGTTACATCTGGATCCATCCATCCATAAACCCATCAATGACGTCATGACATAAGTAATGTCAGCATCTTTAGGAATGGTTTGGCACTACACTGACACTCAAGTAATTTATTTCTTCAAAAATGGCAATTCCAACAAAAGGTTGGCTATCTCTACCCTAAAGTGTTTCTATTTGCTTGTACCATCTTTTTAAAACATAAAGCTCTAGATTTTTGTGACTGACAGTTTAGGTCATATTGCACCATTTACTTGTTTAGGTTGAAACCTCTCTGTTGTATCTTAGTGGTGTCATAGTGACCACATAATCACGTTAGAGGTGGTTAGTGCTAACTTAGTTTTAAGGTAGGGTTGGCGATTAAAATTAGTATTTTAAAAGATAAAATGGTGTAGAAAGGTTACTCATGCCTATTCAAGCATAGATGAATTTATGATCTCTGTTTCGGGGACATGTTCAGAGTTTTTTAAAGAGCCCACTTTGTCTAAAAAAGTTCAGTACTCTGGATATTGTATCATGGTTGTCTCCTAGAACTGAGGCTATGTCTCCTGATTCCCAACGAGCTGCAAATCATTTCGTATTTATCGCACTCCAGAAAACGGTGTTGGATGCTGTTTGGGCTGTCGCATTTGTTGCAGTAAGGTTGTATCTTCTCTTCTGTAAAGAGGTATGAGTGGGTCATAGCACTATACCCTATCCTCAGGCGGGTGACCGCCACCTCCTCACCCTGATTGCTCCTAACTGAGGAGGCCCACACTAGTATGACTGGTTTAATGAGCCAGAGCTTGTTCAGGAGGTTTCTTCAGGTTTGCACCAATTCCTCCACTTTTCGAGGAGGTTCTCAGGTCTTCATATGTGACCTGCAAGGAGTCAGGCATAGGGATGTCCAAGGCTTCCTTTGTGGCTTTGTCTGCTCTTTTGTTTCCCGCTATTGCTACATGTCCAGGGATCCAGAGAAACTTGATAGTTATGCCCTTATTGTTTAATGAGGTAAGGGCAGTATATATTATGGACTATAGTATGTATTGGGGAAAATATGGCAATAGAATGTAGTGTGCTAAGGGAATCTATACAGATTAAGAAACTGCCTGAACTTGGCTTTAATCACCCCATGGTGAGATGATGTCACTGCACAGGCACATGCCATGTCTGATTTTGATTCGTCAGCATAAACAGCCCTTAAGTCGGCATGTTTTTGCAAAATCTCATAAAAAGACTGCTTGTATTCTTCAGTCTGTGGTGGAGGATTTGCATTGTTTATGCAACAGAAAATTCATATTTGGGCATGGCATCAGCCAGGGAGGGTTTATGGAGCATTATTTGATAGCCATCAGGTAGGTTAATATGCTAAGCTAAGATAAAATCGTTAAAACAAACACTCATCGGTTGCGTAGCCTTGGTCTTTTGATTAAAAGGTTTTAATAGGTGTGGGTTGGAAATTGTATCATAACATGGGTGTGTCTACATGGATAAATTTTTGCGGCATAGCTGCACATCAGGCTGTTATGACAAATCACCAGAGGTGGTTCTCCAGCATCAGCATATATGCTAAGGGCTGGAGATGCCTTAATATCTGGTATAAGGAGTCAGTATTGAACCCCAGGTTAGGTTAAAGGAATGGTGTTTTGCATAATGTATGAGTTCAGGTATTTGAGCCCAATAAAAGTCTATTAATTGAGAATATGTCTTGTAGTGAATACAAAGAGGTCCAATATCTTGAATTGATCAATGTCATGTTGAAGAAATGGACTTATGACTACTGAAAGCCAACAAAAACTATTAATCAACAAATGAAATGGTAGTTATATAACTTGCACAAATTTTATTAGTAATCAGGCTGTTTATAGGTTAGAATTAATATATATTTGACTATTTCAACATCCTGACTACTACAATACTTAAAATAGATTTTGTAGGGGTTTTACTAACTCCTTAAATTAAATCTTTTGTTTAACTGAATGAATACATAAATCTCTCATGAATAGGTTGACTTAGTTTTTCTTTGAAGCATTGTAAATTAAGGTCAACTTATACATAAGTATAAAAAGAGTATGACCCTAAGAAGGAGCAGTTATTGGGTGAAATAATTAACAGTAATGCCTTTGGGTGATCTAATCATCTCAAACTTAGATAATTTTTTTAAGTCTATTAATTTTCTTAAGTCTATAGAGTAAAACAGTTGTTTTAGGACTGATATAAAAGGTGAATGAAACTGGTCTTTGTTGTGCTGCTCCTGGCAAACTCAGATGATTAAAAATTTGAGGAAAAGAAGCAAACAGCTCCATGAAGTGTTATATTCTATAAGAAGTTATTAAATAATTTAATAACTTCTTATAGAATAAAGAGTAAAAACGGATAGAATTATTCTAACCATTCTTACTCTTTTCATGTAAACCCAAACCACATCTCAAAAACTCAAATTTTTTTGTTGCTTTCCCCCTTTCTTTATTTTAAGTTTCCAAATCTTATATCATCAGGTATTAGGATATTTATGTATATTTTTGCTGTATCTTTCAGTGGATTATGGATGCACTTGTGTGCAACAGCTTGGGCATATATCTTGGCTTAAAGACTTTACGTTGCTTCTCTGTCAGGACATATCACTGGAGGAATTTATGGAGCATTCCTACCTACAGGTAAAATAATTAAGTTAAAAAATAAAAGTCTAGGAATACATAGCTTTTAAAAATGTATACCTAATATATTCANTTGCATTTTCAACCCCTATACCTACCCTTGCAATCGTGTTACTGCACATAATTTGCGGAGTCAACTGCAACATGTGCTGACTACTTTGCCACGCATCACCGGACTACACTCAGTGACACACACGTCATCATCAACCAAGCCAAAGACATCCAACTGAACCAAGCCAGAGACAGAGAGAAGAAACTGAATCCTCTGGAAAAATAAAAAAAAAAAAAAAAACGAGACTGACGACCAGCTCCTACTCCAACCCCCCTTTCCTTTTCAGTGGTGATCAAAGGGATACCCCTGGAAATCACCGCGGAAACCTACTGGAGGAACTGAAGGGCCGCGGAATCAAACACATCAACGCCAGGAGAATAATTTCAAGGGCAACTAATCTCGCAACTACCCTCTTTCGCATCTTCTTGCAGGATAAGGATGCAATCGCCAAACTCCTGTGTGAAAAACTGAACCTCTGGGGCCAAACCTGCTACGTCGAACCATCTCACCCTCCTCCTCCTCTCCCAGCAATGTGCGGCAAATGCCAATCATTTTCCCACACTACCTCTTCATGCTCTCTCTCCCCTAGATGTTCCAGATGCAGCGACCCCCAACACCAGGCAGACAACTGCGATGCCAGGACAACCAGATGCACCAACTGTGGACAAACGGACCACCTCGCATGGGAAACCAAATGCCCTAACCAACCCGAAATCCCTTTCCACCACCATTCCCCTACAGGTACAACCACCAAGGCCCAAGGAAAGTGAGAAAGAGCAAAGACCAGAGGATCTCCAAGTCTCCACCTCCAAGTTGCTGACCCTGATGGCCGTGGTGCTCGCCAATATCCAACCTCAAGAAAGGACGGTGGTGATGAATATCCTCAATGCCGCCACTAAGGAGGTATTGGGGGTCTCAATCACCCCCTCCTACTCAAGGAATACACTTGTTCCAATTATTATTCCTTTCCCTTCCAGCACCCCCTGAGGGATAGCACCGAAGGAGCCATGCAAACCAACCCAGACGAAAACGACAGCTCAGCTGCCTCTGCAGAAACCCATGGATACAGGATAACTATAAAACCTGTCCCTATCCCCCTCTCTGCTCCTCAAGCACAATCCCAGATATGCCTTAACACACTCAAGCCGACGGACGCGAATGCGTGTCCGGAGTGTTTTGCCAGGATGCCTATGGACGCGCATTCGCGTCCCCTAACGGTTCCGTTTCGTCACCTTCCCCTCTGCCAGGGTTTTATTGTGTGCGTTCTCTTCCGACGCCAGCTCCTCAGTAGCACTTGTGCCTTCGTGTCGGTGAGAACAGTTTCCAAGGAATATATTTTTTTTTCCGTTTCTTCAAGGAAAATTCTGGTGAGCACAATATCTAACTTTTTGTCAATTTATCGTGACATTACCATTTTATTTTATATTATATTTCGTCCTCGTTCTCAATTTCTTACTAAAGACGTTTAAATGAACTAATAATAAAGGACGTTTATTCTTCTTTAGGTTTTTATGGAATTAGGAATGGATCCTAAACCATCAACTTCTGGGGTGAGTCGCAAGAGGAAGATGAGTGCAATAATAAAGGAGGATGAAATGGAAAAAGCTTTGATAGAGGAAAGTGAAAGTGACTCGCAATCGGAAAATTCAGAAGAGGATATTCTCGAGGAGGAGGAGGTAATCTGAACTATGGACCTATCCGACGAAGACTTGGATGATGAAGAACAAGCAGGTACCCTAAGGGAGGGGGGTAAGGGTATTGTTTGGTTCGTGGATTGGCAACAAACAAGCAGTGACATTACTTATACTGGCAATGCTGGACTAAAGGTTCCCAACCCTGGCAACAATCCCTTTGCCTATTTTACTCTTTTGGCGGATGACTTGATGCTCAATTTTATTCTAAGAGAGACAAACATCTATGGGAAGGAAAAATTGAAGACGAAGTGGGTTGATGTGAGCATGGAAGAATTCCACACATTTTTAGGGGTTGTCTACCTGACGGGAATTGTGAGACTTCCGAAAATTGCACAGTATTGGAGTTAAAATGGTCTCTACGATTTCCCTGTTTTTACGGAAGCTATGTCTAGGGATAGATTTTTGGTTATCTTGCGGGCTCTCCATTTTGGTAGAAATCCTCTTCCTGGTGAGCCAAAACCAGAAGATCCTCTTTATAAGGTGAGGAATATTGTTGAGACCTTTCGCAATAACATGAAAAAAACGTATTATCCAAAAAAAGAACTTAGCCTGGATGAGTCAATGGTTATGTGGAGGGGGAGGCCTTATTTTCGTCAATATATTCAAGGCAAAAGCCATAAATATGGGATCAAAATTTATATGTTGTCGGAGCCAGATGGTCTTGTTCTAAATAATTTGATTTACACAGGATCCAGAGACAAAGAAGTAGGTGGAATGGGGCACACAGAAAAAGTAGTAAAGAAACTTCTTTCAGACTACGAGAATGTCGGACATGCAATATACATGGACAATTTTTACAATAGTCCAAATCTTTCATTAGATTTACTAAAAAAAAAGATTTTCTCTACCGGAACATTGCGCCCATCTAGAAAGGGGGTTCCTAAGGATGTAATGGCAACAAAGCTAAAAAAGGGGGAATGTATTAGCCCCTATAATGAGGAGGGTCTTTGCGTTACCAAATGGAAGGACAGAAGGGAAGTAATGACCTTATCAACAGAATTTGGTGGTGATGTGGTGAACGTTACCAACAAGAGAGGGAAAGAAGAAGCGAAACCAGAGCAAGTGGTGCATTACAACATGCACATGGGCGGAATAGATAGAACAGAACTTCTATCCTATTATTACGTAGAAAGACGAACTCTGAGATGGAACATTAGGGTGGGCCTTCACTTTTTAGAACTTTCCTTGGTAAATGCATACCTTCTGTTTAACAGGTTTAGTGGAAGTAAGTTGTCCTTATTACAGTTTAGGAAATCCATCGTGAGAAAATTGATGAAAACCGAATCCTTGGCGAAAAAAAAAATTATTAGAAAATCGACGGAAAAAGTACATTTGCCGACATATATAAAAGGGGATGCCAAGGCAAAAATGAAAAGGAGAAAGTGTAGGCTCTGTCTGCAAAATAAGATAAGAAAAGATTTTTCTTTTCATTGTGCCACTTGCTCTGATGAACCTGCTCTATGTTTGGAGCCATGTTTTCGATTGTACCATAAATATTGATAATTGTTCTTGTTGTTGTTTTTTATGTTATGATGTATTATAATTTATGAAAATTAATATTTTTGGTATACTTTTCATGTATAATATTTTAATTTTGTGCACTCCAAAGTCAGTGTTAAGATAATGATGTTATAATGTAAACAATTTCATGATAAGCATTGGATGTATAATTAATTGTATTGAGAACTGTGTTCAGGAGATTATTTTTGTAATATTGTGTAATGCTCTATGCATTTCAGAATTCATACCTGATTAAACTTAATTTTTGTGGTGAAAATTCATTTTTATTTTCAACGTGCTCAGTTTTGAGGAACGTTTGACGTGTCCTCGTGCCCCGCAGCTGGTAATGCATTACCTCTCTCTTCCTTTTCGGTTTGTTTTATTGCTCGAAGCCGGCCCCGTCTTTTGATCCTCCAATTTCTCCTTAGCCGTCAATGGGAGAAAACTCACTACGGGCATCGTTTCTTTCCCAGTGGTTCTGTTTCCCTACTTTGAGCTCGGAGTTTGGCAGGGAATTTTAGACAGGGCTCTCTCTCAACTACACCGGTGAATGTGTCCGAGAGTAGGGTCACAGGTAGTGTCATAAATATGGCCACACGTGCGAAAACCGAACATGGCGTTCCTATCCTTTCTGCAGAAAATAGCGCAAGCGGTCTTTTTTCATGTACTCCGCATACCCGGAAAAATTCCAGAAAATGCCGCCACATCACCACAAAAAGCAACATAAACTTGAGGAAACTATTTTCAACATGTGGCTTCATGTAGAATTAGAGAAGAGAATGCACAGATAAAAGATGGTATTTTGGTAGTTCACAATAATGTACTCACCATATGTAGAAACATTGCCATAATTTTTTACTCTCAGAAACATACTGATCATCACCTGAACTCCTTGCCGTTAGATAATTTCAGTTGACCCATCTATCAATGGCCTATACCCTTATAAGAAGATGCCTGAGTAGCGGGAAATATCCGAAATATTTTTGTAATTCGGACACCGTAGAAGAACTCGTGAATGTTGAAATTGTGGGAAAAAGATACTTCGATATAATTTATTTCTTCAAAACTTTAGATAATGGTGCCACCCTAAAATCTCATCTTATCTTCACTCTTTATAAAAATGCACCCTAATTGAATTCTTATATTTTTTCTCAGAGTGGGTTTGCAAGGTGGAAATCTGCCTGCACGGAGTAAGGATTTTTGGTTGGTCGAAAATTCTTTTTACCCGACATATGGCCGTTCACCGTATGGTACGCTAAAATTGAAGACCTCTTTGTGTGTCTTCTAACAGTATTCTAGGACAAGGCTATTTCACTCGGTGACAGACCCGCCTAATTAAAAGGCACTTACTGTGGTCGACCCCCTGCGGAAAATCAGAGCGGGTAAGGGTCTCCAACTCTACGCGGCATGGGAAAGGGGGCCCAAGGGCATTTATTGCGTGGGTCACGGCTTTTCGGACCCCTGCCTGAAGTGGCTCGTGTCACAGTGTTGTCACACTTCAGCATTTAGGGACATTTCAAGAAAACTTTCGCCTCCTAGGTGGAACATTTGTGAATGGTTGTACTTTTAACCTCACATTTATAAGAAACAGATCAATTCGTCCGAGAATAAAAGCATAGTCATTACTGCATCTTATGGTCTCCACTCCCATCCACCACTGTAAAAGTGTGGAACATTGCTGGTGGAATTAAGAAACCCTAACATTTTCACAGTA
This sequence comes from Ladona fulva, assembly GCA_000376725.2. Lineage (NCBI taxonomy): Eukaryota > Metazoa > Arthropoda > Insecta > Odonata > Libellulidae > Ladona > Ladona fulva. Next base: position 651,299 of record KZ308297.1, on the reverse strand, counting down.
AGCTCATTCGTATATACCTCATCACATGAAGTAGATTGTGAGGGTAAACAATACTAATCTTGAGAATCATAATCTTTTTACTAAACATGTGAAATAGATACGTACATATAAAGAGAACGACAGAATTAAATATTTTAGTGCAAACATACTAGAAAACGTGAAAAATTACGATTACCAAAATGCAAGAAAAAGACTCGGATGTACGATTTTACAATATTTAAAAGCTAGAATCATCAATTCTTGCGGGTGTAATGCGGGGTTGCATACTCTCCGTACCTAGCAATAAAACCGGAGGACGCGAATGCGCGTCCTAATTAATTAACGGGTTTTTAATTTAGAAAGAGATAATTCAATAAAATTCCATTATATATTAGCAAAAGATCGAATAAATTTTGCAAAAAAAAAAACATCCGTCTTTTTAAAAAATGTAATAAAAAATACTCCGGGTTGAATGTGTTAAGTCAAAGTTTGTAACTCATCACAAAAGATCTTTTTTTTTTTCATAGTCTTTCATGTAATTTCATAAGTAAGAATCAGATGTGGAAGTATTACATGCTGTTGCTTTTGAAGAACTAACATCTTTTTTCATTTCTTTAGCTCATATAATCTAAGGAAACATAAGTAAATGATTAATTTTATTTATTTTTTTCAGTTTCTCCTGGCTGAATTGAATACCTTCTACCTCAAATTTGTGCTGTGGGTTCCTCCAGATCACTATCTAAATCTTATAAGGCTCATCCTTTATATTTTATGTGGGGCTGTGTCAGTCAGGGAAGCATTTCAATATTTGGATGATCCGTAAGTCTATAATCCTTATATTTATGTATGTAAGATTACATGTTCACCAATTTTTACTCTTAAGGATGAGAAAGTACCACGAGTCTTCTCTTACTCTTTTTTAATGATTAAGGTGATTCCAGAAAGTCTCTTTGTGGAATTTCTTGTGGAGCACCCAGTTAGGATGGAAACGATTATTTGTTGGAAGATAGTCCATTTATAGGTTAGAATTAGTGCATTATGAATTATTTGAAAGTAGAATGATTATTCTATAATCTACTGATGTATTCTTTGATCTTATCTTAAACTTAGAAAAAGTAGTCTGTAATATACTTGTGAAAAAAAGGCAATGGCTTCCTTCTTTGATGCTTTCATGTGGTTTTTTTCACTTTCAAGTGGTTGCTCTCAGTTTTCACAGTTGATGGTGCACATCTTCTTTTTATGCCATGGTCATTCATTATTGCAGATTTCACATTATTCTTGATCTTTTCCTTCTTTCTGGTGAAGGCAAAATCAGGATCTACGGCATCTCTTCTTCCGATAAGTCAGTCCTACTTAAGGACCATCCCCTTTATTCGTTTTTCATCTTTTATGTATTTTCATTCGTCCTTTGCTCTACTCTACATATCCTTGCAACTCTTTTTATTCCATATATTTCTACTGTTTCTATGTTAGATTTCTTATTAAGTCTCTACCTCCTCTGTATGTCAATATACTTCCCACCACTGTTAGCAGAATCCTCCCTTTGATCTGCCTGGTAATTATGTAGGTAACCCTTCATGATCTCAGTGGCCTCTCCTGCAAGCCTCACTGTATCATCAAATTAGCTTCCACAGTCTAGCATAACTCAACCAAAGAACATGAAATGTATTACTTTTTGTATGTTTAATTTTGGTGTTAAATAAGATATCTTGCCCATCTTTCATTTTGCTATGTTAATCTGATAAACAGAAGAGAATGAGTTGTTCCATGCTTAAGGGAAACTCTCGATACACCCAAAAATACCTTTCCTCTAACATGTGTGGTAGTAATAGCAGTTTTAAAAGTGCTTCAACTGCTTAGGTCATTTTGCACCTGAGCCCCCACAGGCAATTGAACCCAGGATCGCTTTCACCGAAGTTGAACTCATTACCCACATGGCTAGCTGGAGGCCTGCTAACATGTGATGCATATATTTTTTTAAAGTACCAGAAACATTAAGAAGCCTTTAATTAGCCTACTTTTTATGAGTGTAGCAGACATTTTCTTTGTCATGTCAATTAATGCTTCATAATGCCATTTTTAATCTTCAGAGTTCTTACAAGTCTTAATTGCACTCTGGAACTGATGACATGCTAATTTATCTAAGTTTGCTATGTTTTTCACATATATTAACTTGTGAATTATTTTAGAAAAACATTGCAAACCAATAGTTACACCTTACTTTTGATTTTTGTGAACTAAAGACTAACTGAAGTGCATAAGGTGTCACATTGATGATATAGACTTTTGATGTTGAGTTACTATCAATTAATACTTTATCTCATTTTCTTTGAAGCTCTTGTTTGTGTATTTATCAAAGGCATACATGATAATGAGAGCATGATTTTTATCTTTGCAGATTATGCTAAGCTGATAGAATGTTATATTTATTTCTATAACTTTTTTCAGGGATTGTACAAAGATAGGGCGCCAGTCTTGGATACTGCTCTCAATTGTGGCATCGGAATTCCTAGTGGTTGCCAAATTTGGTTGGGATACAATCACTTTGCCAATTCCCAAGTAAGACCCCTATTACTTGTTTAATTTAAGCTTTCCTTTGCTTTTTGATCAATTGCTCTTTTGTTAGTGGCATAGCTGAAAAATTGTGAACTTTCTTAGTCTCCCACAAACATTTGGAAAGTAATAGTTATAATAAAACATCTTTTATTGGGGCGAGATTTGGACTTAGGCCCAGTATTATAAAATCTGCTTAAAATAGATTTCAACTAATTTTTGCTTTAGGGCCCTGTTTCACGATGGTTTGTTAAAGTGAAGATTACTGTTAATATCCATGCTAATGAATCATATATATAAACTATGTATAATCTTTACCTTAACTCTAATTAACTATTGTAATACCTGGCCATAAAGTGAACATTTGTTAAGTCCTTAAAAGTAAACATCATAATATCAGGCTTAAGAGTCTCCCCTTTCATTTAATCCACCCAGAGAGTTACTCATTATCATTGATTGAATATGTAGGGAGAACATTTGAGGATATCATGGTAAGAGATCTATTGAGTATGCATGGGATAGTAATGGGGTGCTTGCTTTCCTATTATTGAATCAACGTCTGAGCATCAGAGACAATGAACTTACTTATTGGGAATCTACCAATGGCTTAGCAGAGATCAAAAGAGTATGGACTGGTCTCTTGAGGTTAAATCTATCAAACTCAATGATTAAACTGTCATTGAGGATAATGTCACTGCCTAACTCACTTGAGGATGTCTAAATCATCTAATATATCGATGGTATCATCCACATAATAACCATTATCCTAAAATGTTATAATCATCAAGCAGATGATTGTGTTTTTTTGCTCAGAGGTAATGGTATCCTTAAGTACATTCTAATCCTGTATGGTTTTGTGTCACTTTCTGTGTATATCTTTTAGTTTTCTATCCTTACTCCAAGCTTTACTAATTATGGTCCCCATTAGTCACCTCCTTCCACTCTCAAAAAATACCTGAGTGATTTACAGCCACACAACTTTCACATTTGAGGTATTTTGGGGAGTAATGATGAAAAATAATTACTAGGATTTCCCAAAGAATAGTCAAAATTTAAGTTGTGGAAGTTTCAGATAATGGAAAAAATCAAAAGTCTGTTAAGGAATATGTTTTCACTTTAGTAGAGAAAAGATTGACAGTGCTTCTATCAAATAAATTGAAAATGGATTAAAAGCAGCTTTCTCTTTCCATTTGTTGTTTAATGCATTCTCAAAAATTTTATAATTGTTGAGAAGAAGAACCTCTGAATTTAATTCATTGAAGGAACAGCTATATTGGAATTTGTCATGGACAATATTGAAAACTCAGCCTTTATTGCTGTAGATAAGCTTATCAATATTTACTGTCCCTATTCCAATACATAATTCTCTGCTAACAGCCTAGGCATTCTTACTGCTCAGTTTTGGCCAGTTTGCCTCTATTGTGGCTGCTTCTCTAGTATTCTAATCTCAGCAAAATGGAACCAGAGTTAATCTTTCAAGCTAACAATCTCCCACTAGAAAGTGGATGTAGTTTCATTTCTCATACTTATTACCAAGTTGCATAATTCTGTTAGCCTCCTTTTTTAAGGTATAAAATTTTAAAATCACAATTCATAACAAATGGGAAATGAATTTATACTCTGATGTAAAGGAAATGGCAGTAAATTTTTATCTAAACTGTTTATTTGTTATGAAATCTATTTTTATTAATCCTTTGTGTGTTATTTTTATTAGAGAATTGTTGCATTTTTACAGCATTAAGTATTACTTTTTTCCAGACCTATTGCTTCATTTTGGTTGGTTGGATTCATTACTTTACTTCTTTGGACCACCTGGAAGTTTTTACTCTCACCCGGGAGTGCTAGTAGGTAAGAAAAATCAATTCTCCTTTAAGAATGAGTTGGCTTTATGCATTTAAATGATCACTGCTAATAAAAGGATACATTTGATGTATTCTTATTTGTTTTCTCGAGGATTTTACTCCTTTTAGTATACTTTTTGATAGAAAACTCATATTGATTAAACTTTGTCAATAGTTATTTTAGAGCTTTTTCAAATCTCAAACATTTGTAATGCGAGTGGAGAAACTTACTTTACTGTGTTGCTCAGTAAGAAAATACAACTTTTACTCTTTGCCCTTAATTTTGTAATAAAAACTATGAGTTTAATGAAAATTTCATTTGTAGATAAATAGTGTCCCCACTACTAGGCCAATCTCTGTTTTGTTTTCAGTTAGAATTAAGTAAAAAAATTAATTCAAATCCAAAAAATATTTATGAGAATTTAAAACCATTTTAGATTTTACATAAATAATAGAATGCATAGACATTGATCTCTAGTGAAACCAATTATTTTTGATAATGCCTTATTTTAGATTTTATATACTCCTTTTTTCTCAATTAACCTATAACTTATTTATGTTAATTATAAGATGATTACTATCGTAACATCATCTTTCTTTGTGCATCACTGTAACTATACAAACAATCGTATATATTGAAGATGTATGACTTTTTTCTGCAGTTTCTTCTGCCCACAACTGGTCACTGTGATCTCTATCATCAGGTTAAGCCATTCTTTTCTGCCTCTTTTTTCTGCACCTACTCTTCACTTAATGTCACACCTAAGTTTTACTACCTTGCAGCTAAATATGCACAAGTGCACTTCTATACACAGCTAATTTCTATCATTTTGTAGTGAAATACTTTTGCAGAAATTGATGATACTCATCTGAATGGCAAAGTCAGATTCTAAAACAGGTGCAGCACCAAATAAGTTAGAGATAAAAATACTGCATCATCTTCATTTCAATCAGTCACAAGGAGAAACACATAAAAAAGTGACATGATTGGAACTCAAACAGAGATTTTCCACTTGCCAAGTGGCTCTTCTTATGTGTGACTCCTTGGGCTGATAGCCTGGTGTGCCAGGGTGTGTAACCATTGGTATGGTATGCATGTCAAAAAGGCACGTTGATGATTTATTTTTGCCAATATTAGTCCTTACAAAATTTATTTTGAAATTCCAGAGGAAAAAACTTTAAATCTTTGTAAAACTAGTCTTAATTTTTTTCATCCTTTCTGGTTTTTATGATTTATACTAGCTGAAGTGCCTGTTGATTCCCAAGGGGGAAAATAGATGTCGGATTAAATATAGCATACGTGTTTGTACATAAGAGAAAATAACATTTCGCATCATAGTTTAGTCCAATGGGACAGGTTATTGAAAACAAAAATTTTCTAATCAAAGTTCGAGGCTGAAATCCACAATCAACAATAAGAATGTGAATCTTTATGGAATTTCCTTCTTATGAAGTTTGTCTCAAGTTAATAAGCAAGTTTCCAAGGTATTCAACTTCCAGTTGTAATCTTAAAATTAATCGTAAAATATGTCAAGAGTCCGAATAGTTAGACAAAAGGTTACTCATTTATCTCCATTAGTTCATTACGATGCTACGTATGTTTGTTGCCCCTGCTATTCATCACTACAAATTGTTCGAGACTGTAATTGTTAAAATCTCTGAATAATTCCCTCCTCTTCATATCGCCAATTGCTTTTAAATGGGCTTTAATATACATGCATTCTTATTGAAAAATGCATAATCTCGGAATCAACAATCGCATTGGTCGTCAGGGGGACGGGTTGTTTACAACCTCAAAATTTCACAAAATATTCGTATATTTTGTNACTCTTTTCATGTAAACCCAAACCACATCTCAAAAACTCAAATTTTTTTGTTGCTTTCCCCCTTTCTTTATTTTAAGTTTCCAAATCTTATATCATCAGGTATTAGGATATTTATGTATATTTTTGCTGTATCTTTCAGTGGATTATGGATGCACTTGTGTGCAACAGCTTGGGCATATATCTTGGCTTAAAGACTTTACGTTGCTTCTCTGTCAGGACATATCACTGGAGGAATTTATGGAGCATTCCTACCTACAGGTAAAATAATTAAGTTAAAAAATAAAAGTCTAGGAATACATAGCTTTTAAAAATGTATACCTAATATATTCATCGTTGAAACATCTAATTAGTCCACCCACTGAAAACCAAAGGCTTCTAAATATCCAAAAAATACACATCATGAATGGCTACCTTCTTTTTTTAAAAAACCCTGTTGATTCTTTTCAATCATCTTTATTATTATTTATTTAAAATTCACAAATCTTGCCGTTGTGGTATTTGATGCCTTGCTGTATGTAAATGAAAGCTGAAAAGTGTTTAGCGCTTAATTGCAGCAAATAAAAAGAGTTCACTCTATGCAACGATCCTTGGTATGAGATCAAGATTTACATTCAACTACTATTAAATGAAATTAACTCGATTATTCCCCATATGTTTTCCTGCCCAAGATCACTATTAGGGTTCATGTTATAGAGAAATTTGTGTTAACAAGGTTTTACTGTGTTTGAAATCTTGCTTCTCCAAGTGACATTTGCAATCCCTCATTTGAATATTGGACTTATGTGATTTTTTTATAAGTTGGGAAGTGTCTGTAACTGATGTTAGAAGGTTTTAAAAGCATCATTATACATAGAGTTGGGTATAATTGGAATTCCATGAATTGCACTGTTCCTTTTCTATTGAATATTGTTGATTGTGAAAAAGCTGTGACTTTAAAAAATTGTCGAATCTTATGCACATTGGTTCAAGTATTTTCCCATGTTAAATTCAGATCTCTCTCTCCATATCAATGATAAAATAACAAAATATAACATCCAAGAGGTAGATTTTCAGCTTTTTGATGTAATAGCTGGCTTACACAGCAAGAAAATTAAGTACAGTACATTAATGGTCATTGAATAAAGGGATATTGTGGATTATGTTGAGGTAATTTCAGGTTAAATGTAGTGATATTAACAGACTACTTTATCACCCATTAATAATGTAAATGTTACCTCCTCATTAAAGGGGTAAGCTGAATCGAATAATAGCCCAGTTTGGCCCATACACTTGGGTGGATTATGACTGGAAGGCTACTTCAAGCCTTGGGAGATGGATCTCTGTGTTGGCTATAATATTTGTGGTGAGTTGTCATTTACTTCTCCGATTAGATTAGAACCAATCAACCTTCCTCCAAAGTTAAGACTCTTTATCATTGCCTACCGTCTTCTACTTTTATAGTCATGTTTGCTATCCTCTTAGATCTTGCTACACTAAGATTTATATATTTATAAAAGCAAATGTATCTGATATTTTGGTAATTACATAGGGAATACTTAGAAATTAACACCCTTTAACACACTCAAGCCGACGGACGCGAATGCGCGTCCGGAGTGTTTTGCCAGGATGCCTATGGACGCGCATTCACGTCCCCTAACGGTTCCGTTTCGTCACCTTTCCCTCCGCCAGGGTTTTATTGTGTGTGTTCTCTTCCGACGCCAGCTCCTCAGTACTACTTGTGCCTTCGTGTCGGTGAGAGCAGTTTCCAAGGAATATATTTTTTTCCGTTTCTTCAAGGAAAATTCTGGTGAGCGCAATATCTATTTTTTTGTCAATTTATCGTGACATTACCATTTTATTTTATATTATATTTCGTCCTCGTTCTCAATTTCTTACTAAAGACGTTTAAATGAACTAATAATAAAGTACGTTTATTCTTCTTTAGGTTTTTATGGAATTAGGAATGAATCCTAAACCATCAACTTCTGGGGTGAGTCGCAAGAGGAAGATGAGTGCAATAATAAAGGAGGATGAAATGGAAAAAGCTTTGATAGAGGAAAGTGAAAGTGACTCACAATCGGAAAATTCAGAAGAGGATATTCTCGAGGAGGAGGAGGTAATCTGAACTATGGACCTATCCGACGAAGACTTGGATGATGAAGAACAAGCAGGTACCCTAAGGGAGGGGGGTAAGGGTATTGTTTGGTTCGTGGATTGGCAACAAACAAGCAGTGACATTACTTATACTGGCAATGCTGGACTAAAGGTTCCCAACCCTGGCAACAATCCCTTTGCCTATTTTACTCTTTTGGCGGATGATTTGATGCTCAATTTTATTCTAAGAGAGACGAACATCTATGGGAAGGAAAAATTGAAGACGAAGTGGGTTGATGTGAGCATGGAAGAATTCCACACATTTTTAGGGGTTGTCTACCTGACGGGAATTGTGAGACTTCCGAAAATTGCACAGTAAAAATGATCTCTACGATTTCCCTGTTTTTACGGAAGCTATGTCTAGGTTAGATTTATCTATCTATGATAGATTTTTGGTTATATTGCGGGCTCTCCATTTTGGTAGGAATCCTCTTCCTGGTGAGCCAAAACCAGAAGATCCTCTTTATAAGGTGAGGAATATTGTTGAGACCTTTCGCAATAACATGAAAAAAACTTATTATCCAAAAAAAGAACTTAGCCTGGACGAGTCAATGGTTATGTGGAGGGGGAGGCTTTATTTTCGCCAATATATTCCAGGCAAAAGCCACAAATATGGGATCAAAATTTATATGTTGTCGGAGCCAGATGGTCTTGTTCTAAATAATTTGATTTACACAGGATCCAGAGACAAAGAAGTAGGTGGAATGGGGCACACAGAAAAAGTAGTAAAGAAACTTCTTTCAGACTACGAGAATGTCGGACATGCAATATACATGGACAATTTCTACAATAGTCCAAATCTTTCATTAGA
>KZ308297.1:574863-630560 GCA_000376725.2 Ladona fulva | reverse complement strand
AACTCGGAATCAACAATCGCATTGGTCGTCAGGGGGACGGGTTGTTTACAACCTCAAAATTTCACAAAATATTCGTATATTTTATCTAAATCCTTGCAACTTCGAATCGAAAGCGATATTCCACGACAACAATAAGAATCTTTATTCAATTTCCCTTCTTTTGGTACTTATTTTGATTTTATCCGAATATTCCTTCTAATTTAATTTTGCAAAAGAAGTAAAGTCTGTAACCGATAAAATCGAACTTTACGTGTATTTCTTATGGAAATCTATCTGAACAATCTTGGTTCAAACCCAGCAAAGTTATCGAATAAAAAGTGGACAGTACTTCCTTCCGGATCTCAGAGAACACGTATGCAAAGTTTGACGCAAATCGGACAAACGGTGTGGACTCCAATCTCAGACAAACAAACACACAAACCCACAGAATTTTTGCTTTATATATATAGAAGGTTATCTTTTACAAATCAAACAAAGATATCAAATGATATATTCTCCAAAAAAATTTTGATGGAACGTGGAAAAATTTTGTGTTAGATTTGGCTGATTAGGCATGCACTCTCAAAAAGATGGGCACCCTTGGATTAGGTAATTCTATTCCTATCCCTGCACTTGTGTTATCCACAAGGGGGTTTTACTTGTCCATTAATGACTGTTGTCTCATAGTTGATATTGGCTTAGGACAATACTGTTCAGCTGGTCATATAATTTGCCCTTCCCTACAAAGTCCTCCAAAACTGCAAATTCAGAAGTTCTGCCAATATAGCTCATTTCGTTAGTGCAGACACCTAGCAACTGGAATATCAAGGTTCCTATCCCATTCTTGTCAGACTGTTTCATGTCCATTGCTCCTTGGGAATATTCCTAGCAATATGCCTTATTGTGCTATGTTATCCTTATCCCTTTCCATTTCAAATAGTATTTGGTAATTTAATGAGATTGGTATGGTTAAGGATGTCAATTTCTTTTTCCTTAGAAAGCCTTTGTTTTAGAAATAGTCTGTCTTTCGCCTTCCCAATAACACCTACTGTTGTTGATATTGGTTTTGCATTTCAGAAAGTACAGGGGAGATGTGGAGCAGAGACGCGCAAGGTGGAGTTTGGTTTTGTCTTGTGAGTTGGGGAAGAAGATATCTACACCCTCTTGACCTAGTCAAATGTATTATTGCAGCTAATTGCAGCTAAAAGAATTTCTCCTTTTTATTGAAATTTTTGTTGTTGTTTTGATCAGTTATAACTTTTTAAAATAAAGTTGTTAATGGGAGAATACCTATGTGCCAAATTGTGCTGTATTTAATATGGCTCTTTTAACCTTATACAACCTAAAAAACTTCAAATACTGTTTCTAAACCATGGATTTATTAGTTTTCCTTTGTTTGTCAATCATGTTTATTGAAAGTTGAAAGTATTTCTGTTGAGATGTCAATACTTGTCACTGCCTCAACCTTAGCTCAATATGAGATTGACATACTGATGAAAGTATTATGCTCAGATCATCACAATCAGAGGAAGACTATGTTTATTCTCTGTCAACTCAATGAAGTGAAAGAATGAATGTAATAATCTATTTATAACCTAATCTTTGATGATGAATAAATGTTTTTTTAACTGGAAATTTTGTGCTTAATTTAGTATTATAGCATTTTGTGTTTTTTAGTTTTTAACTAACTTTAGTTCTTTATGAAGGAAAGTATTTCAACATGCCCTGAGGGTCATTTTATGAATGAGTTACCTTTTTTGTAATGTTATACTGTAGCACCCACAGAATTGGAAAAGTATCACAATTCCAAGAAAATACAATAGGGATATAGCAATTAGCATTTTAGAAGTGTTTTGACAGCTGAGGTTATTTTGTATGAATGGGATATAGCAGTTCTGAAAATAAGTATAGGATATTTTGACTGAGGGCATTGTTGCAGCAATGAGAAAACAGCATTGTTTTGGGATGGAAAAAGAGCTTTGGGATAAAGGGAGATGAGTAGTTCTTTATAGTTTGATGTTGGCTATTTCTTGGAAATCCCTGTGGAGCATGCAGAAATATGGTGACAGAAATGATGATCGCAAAGATGGATGTCACTGGAAAGATGCTAGTGGACTTAAGTGTAAAATAACTTCTAGAGGAGCTGGCAAATCATGGCTTGCACCAAGGTGAAAACAAGAGCCAACTGATTTATTTCCTAGCAAAATATTTGAGAGAGGGTGATAAAGATACAAAGGTATTTCTGTTTGACATTGCAGCATTTGGCAGGAAGTTTGCAGAAGTACCAATTGAAGCTGACTAAGATCCACCAAAAGTGGATGCTTGTTTAACCAGATAAGTTGATAATGAGTCAACAGATGAGGTAAACTAGGAGGCTATTGAAATGTAAAAGGACTATGGTCACTTGAAAAATTTTAATCTGATATGAAGGAAAAGGTTAAGGACTTGGATGAAAGAGTTTGAGCCCTAGATGTGGAGTCAAAAGGACTTACCCAGCCTCAGAGCAAACAGGTCCATCGTGGCCTACGATTTTGAATCAGGACCCAATCAGGGAAGGTTTCAGGTACCAACCTTAGATGGATCCACTACATGGCCGACATATTGAAATCAGTTCAACATCACTGCAGAATTCAACTGATGGACTGAGGGGAGAAAGTCACCATCCTAGTCTTGTTACTTCGGGGAGGGGGGTTTGGGGTAGAAATCCTATAAGATGGTCCCACCCGAGCAACAAAGAGAGATGAATTGCATTCTATTTGCGACACAACAGATATGGGGAGGATCATCTTCAGCAGGTACATTGGTTGAGGTTAAGGAGCTGAAAATGAATGCAATCAGGCAGTTGGCTCTGCTCTCTTACTCAAATGCCAATCCCAAATTCTTGGAAGAGCTGCAAACTGATACATATGTAAATGCAATAAGAGATCTAGAGCTGCAGCAAGCAGTATGTTTGAGCAAAAGAGCAGGAGCAGCAATGCCCTAACATTTGCCTTCCCCAGCGAGGCAGCCACACAGACTTCTTGAAAGGTGGCTGATGTGATGGAAACCTTGGTCATTTAACTTGACTGATATACCGAAGGTGGTGCAGCAAGCAAGGGACACACTGCCAGAGGAGTTCAGGAAGTCTCTTGTATCTGATGCTAGGGTTGTGAAAGGAGTGGCCATTTACAGAGAAACTACCAGTCCAGTGGGAAGATTAGATATGGTCACCATATGGTAACAAGAGAAACCTCGCCTATTTGCCATGATTGAAATCCAACTAGAGAAAAAAATGACACATCCCACAGATATAGATAGATAGATTGCGCAAATAGATGAATGAATCCTGGAGATGGACTTCCTGTACCAAAAGAAATATATCTTGGATTTAAATCGGAACTCCCTACATTTTGAGAATAAGGAGGTAGCTGTATCCAATATTAAAGAGGAATTGCTTACATTGCATTGCATCCTACGAGTAGCTGAAACTGTGGAAATTTGCCTGTGTCTGAAGCAGCTTTTCTGTGTATTGGTCGACTCTCCATCCCCCCACCCCCAGTAAAATTCACAACAATCAGATGGTGAAAAACTTGAGAAGGACCCTGGACACCAATGAGCTCATTATGTCAAAATCGGACAAAGGTAATTGCACCGTTATATTAAATAAAGTGGATTATATAAGTAAATGCAATGCTTTAATTTCTGAGAACCATTTCTTTCCATTGCACAAAGATCCCACTCCTGCCCATCAAACAATTGTGAGGAAAACAATATTCGACTCCTTAGTGTTGGGCAATCTTACCAAGCATAAAACGATTTGTGCAAAACCCCTCCCTCTGAGACTATACAGTCTCCTGAAAGTATGTAAACCCAGTGTCCATATTCGCCCTGTAGTATCTGCTGTATCATCACCTACACATCAGCTAGCAACCCATCTCAACCGCATCCTGTGCAATTTAGGATTTTTCAACCCCAAATACACCATCCAAAACTCCATGGATCTTACAAAGATAATAAATGAAGTGTCTTTACCTCTGAACTGCATACTTGTCTCCTTTGATGTCAAAGACCTTTTTACCAATGTTCCAGTTAATGAAACCCTAGAAATTATCAAAAAAATCTTCTGGATAATAATTTAGACAGAATTTACACTTTATCTCATGAAATTGGTGAAATTGTGTACAAATCAGAACTATTTTCTCTTTGATGGCCGCTTCTATTGCCAAAATAATGGACTCACTATGGGTTCTCCATTATCACCTATTATCTCCATCTCACATATTTCTAGACAATCTAGAATCCACTATTTTCAATTGAAAATCCCCTCTGTTACCAAACATCGTGATGTGGAAATGATATGTAGATGACATTTTGTGCATTTGGAAGGGCTCAGAAAGACAAATTGTAGAATTGGTTAGCCTCTTAAACTCCCTCCACCCATCCATGACCTTCACCTCTGAAATTGAAACAGACCACTCCTTAAACTTTTTAGACCTCACTCTAACCATCTCAGATAATTCAATAAATTTTGCTATATATAGAAAACCAACATATACTGATTATGTCATTCCTGCCTCATCCAACCACCACCACCCACATAAACTAGCCTCCTTTCACTCCCTTATCCATAGGTTACTTAACATCCCTATGTCCTCCAATGATTTCCAAATCGAATTTTAAAAAATCTTCACCCTTGCCTCCAACAATGGTTACCCACATTCACTTATCAAGAAATTACTCACCCGCCATAGGAGAAAAATAGCTCTGAATGCAATATTTATCCCATCCCCAACTATCCTTATAAACCCCCCAAGATGGGTAAAATTAAATTTCAATAGTAGATTCTCATACCGGATTCAAAATATATTTCCCACATCAGAACTTCGTATTGCATATTACAACACTTTTAACCTGAGATAGCTCTTGTGCAAAACTAAATATCGAATATATCCCTTAAATAAACCTGGTATTTATAGAATCCAATGCAGATATTGCAATATCTACATTGGCCAAACCAGGAGAAACATCAATCAGGTGTAAAGACGCATTCACAAATAAAGCCCCACTCCAATCTCGTTTTGTCAACCACCTAATTCAAAATAACCACAGCTCTGATTTCTCACCCACTATACTCCAGTCATCCCCCAAAAGACAAAAAATGGATGCACTAGAAAAATTTCAAATCCTGCACCATCTGCATCACTACCACACCCTTAGCAACGAATATATGTTTTCTGAGAATCCTTCAACCCTCCTCACATGCTTATTCCCTTCCATACCCCTGCCCCCACCTCTCAAATCACTTCTTTGCTCATTTAGACCTATGGTACTCAATGTCCCTTGCCCTTCCCTACCTCCTTGTGGTCTTCCTCCCTTTACACCCTCCCCTCCTCATTCTTCTATGGATATTTAGGCTACTGTTTTAGTTTCTGAGCCATCTGACGATGACGTGAATACGTCAAAACCTGGTTGTGCTGGTTTAAAACCACTGTGGAAAAGTACAAATATAGTCATTGTATGTTATTGTTTGTGAGCATTCTAATGCTCGCAATTAATTGAGTTGTATTATTTTAAATCCCAGATCTATTTCCAGAATAGGAATTGGGAAAATCCTTAGGCAATTCATTCCAATTTACTACTGCTCTATTAATGAAAGTTAACTTAATTACATCTTTTCCTAGGCCATTACAGATTTTGTAATTATATTAATTTTTCCCCAGAAAAAAGCAATCATTTTTGCATCTCTCTTTAAAGAGGTTCATATCTGGCATACAAAGGTACTTATGAATGGCAATTTAATACATGTCAATTATTAATTTGTATTATAATACTTATTGCCATTCCACTAAGGCCCTGATTCATCAATCAGTGATCCTTGATTACTAGTGATAAGCTAAAAAATGCAATGCTCTGAGATTATGAAAAAATATTTAAAGATGTGAAAGTAAATTAATCTTATTGTTTTAATGAATAAATTTACATTTTATATGTACAGAAACTTGGAGTTCAAAACAGCACCTCGAGCTTTGGATATTTGCACATACACATGTGTAGCTAAGAATGACTTTGCTAGTAAATTAAATCTTGTGATGCAACATTTTAAGTGAATTTCACAAGAGAATTTCAAAGCATGACAATTTCAATTAAATTGCACACAGCATTTACATATAGCAAAGAAATAGTTCAGCTTACTTCAGACTGTCTTAGTCTTTTCTAGCACACATACAGTGTAGTGAAGTTTAATCGTTAGAGAAGATTTACCTTGACAGAATGACATGGATAAATTTCATCTTTTCTGCTTCTCAGATATGACTATTGCTTTTAAACACATGTTCTACCACATGAAAGGTGCTCTCTCTCGCAAAAGTTTCACTCCAAATCGCACCCATTCGGCTGGTCTAATCCACAGTTCATGAGCTGGCTCCAAACAGGACATTATGGCAGCACCTTTCCATGCTGTGATCTGCTGATCCATGTCCTTTGGTTGGGTTATGACGTCAAGTTGTTCTGGAAATTAGAAATTGGCAAGAGGTGAAATTTATACAAAGCCATTGCATTTTAAGAACTGATTCCCATATTTACTGGAGAACACCATGCATCAGCATATAACTCACAACATAATTTTAAGAAGGAAATGTAAGTAAAATTAATTAAATTCAACGTAAAAGGATTGGTAGTAGGTAGGGCACTCTATTGTCCTTTGGAGGGAAACTCCTCCTAAAGGCGGAATAACTAGGTATGTAGTCAACAGCATTAGAATGCAGAAGGCAATGGGAAACCACAGCATTATAGATCTTAGTGATATCCCTCGCCCCACTGGACAATCCTCTCTGAATATGGCAAGTCCTGAGAAGAAATTTTCCATAGTAAACTGTCCACATTCGGATCTCTGGGTAGACACTATCCCAGGAAAGTTAAATTAAGAGAAATAAAGACAGAATAAGGTGAAAGAAGACATTAAGTTAAGAATAGGTACCTGGAATGTGAGACCAATGAACCGGTATGGTAAATTAGAAAATGCTAAAAGAGAAATGGAAGAGTATAAAATTGATATCCTAAGTTTGAGTGAAAAGTGATAGAAATGAGAAGGTGAGTTAGAATCAGGAGATTATAGAATGGTATATAAGGGAGGTGAAACTGAATAAAAAGGGGTAGGTATAATCTACAGAAAAACACAGGAAAGTTCTACTGTGAAGGTGATACCCGAAAGTGAAAGGGTGATTGTAATAAAGATGACTGCTACTGTTCCTATGTTGATTATTTAGGTGTACATGCCCACAACAGATGCTGAAGATGAACAGGTGGACAGAATTTATGAACAGATTGAGAAGGTTACGAAGAAAATGGTAAAAGTCAAGTTAGAATGTTGACGATGGGTGATTGGAAAAGTGTTGTGGGTAGAGGAAAGCATGGTAATGTGGCAGGAGATTATGGGCTAGGCATTTGTAATGAAAGAGGAGAGAGACTGATAGACTTTTGTGAGGAACATAAATTATGGACAGCAAATACATGGTTTCAGAGCCATGAAAGAAGACTTTATACTTGGAAGGCACCTGGAGATAGAGCAAGGTCAATCAAATTGACTTTATAATTATTAATGAAAGATTTCAAAACAGTGTAAAAATGGCAATAACATACCTGGTTATGATGCTAACTCATACCACAACCTACTGATAGTAGATGTTAAGACTAAGCTGAAGCATATTAGAAAAAAGAAAATGACGAAGAAGTGAAACATAACAAAACTAAAGTCAGATGAAGCAGAAAAATGCTGTAAGGATGTGGGAAGTAGGATTGAAAATGTGAGTGACACCATGAATATTCATGAGGAATGGAAGAATATTAAAGAAATCATAATAGAGGCTATCAATGACAATGTAGGCAAAGAAGAAAAACATAATAAAAAGGAATGGATCACTCAAGAAATGCTAAATAGAGATAATTACCAATTGCATTACATGTTTGCAAAATGGGATGATTAACAGAAAGCAAAATGCACCAAAAGAATTGTAGACTAACATCTATAGCTATCAATCAATACATCAAATACTTATAAATATCCTACATAAATTTTAAAATTTTCATAAAAAATATTATCTCCTGATATCTTAAATGATGATTTACCCCCGGATATGCAAGGTATTTATGATTGTTGGAAAACTTCCATCAAAAATCAATCATGATTTAATGAAGATCAAAACTTGGGATTCATTCACATATAGAGCAATATTTTTCACAAATAGTTAGGGTGGCAAAAAACTAATTTAACAATGAAAATGTGGTGCAGCATTTAAGTATCATTTGTGTTGTGGAAGTAGAGTGTCTTTATTCAAACCCATGCCAAAATTTTATCGCTCCTCTCAGTCTATGCTAATTGTATAGCATCATGCACCTGCCAAAAACTTGGCACCCCCAGCAATAGCCCAGCTTGCTAATGTCTTGGGCTGGCTCTGATAATAAACAAGAATAAGGTTGATATCTACGTGTTGACAATCTGGGCCACATAACAATCAATGGGTATTAATGTAGATATAAAATTTAGAATATAATATTCTGGGCAACTGATAGCAATAGTAAATATTCNCCCAGTAGTGTCCCAGGGTCTGGCTCCAGAGGTCCTTCAGCATCTCTGCTTCCCCCTACACCTCCTCCCCCTGAACCACCACCCTCCATGTTGTCCACAACTATGTCCTCATCTCCCCCTCCGTCCATGACACTGCTATTCTGGATCCCATCCCCACCTCCCCCTGCTGCCTCTCCCCCAGCAACCTATCCTTAATCCTCTCCCTTACTCAGCTTTCCCCTCTGTTATTGAGTGATTCACTAATTCCTAATATATTATTTTGATGAAATGGACAATAGAAGTAGATAGAAATATAAGTAATTCTTAAAATTACTACAAATAAATATTACTATTTTTAGCATAACTCCCATACTGTATATCAGACATATCCAACCAACATTCCAAATACTGCCCATAAAGTCTATTCATATGGGCTGTATTTAAATCTCAAGATGTATTTGCCTAAGAAAATATCTGGCTCTTCTTAAACAAGGCCAAGTCAATAATGCTCTCCCAGAGAATGATTAAATTTGTATGCTTCACTAAATTAACTGTGCCAAAAGAGAAATTTCAGCCAACATTTTTTTGATACCTTTCACTTCTACAATATCCTTTGAAAACAATGAAGATATGCTACTATTAAAAAAATCAGGCTCAGTCTTCTAAACAAAAAAATTATGCTCTCATTACTGTTTGGAAATGTTTATTTTTATTTTGGTTACATTGTAGAAATATGTAAATAAGCTATTCTATGATCTTCCAGATTTTAAAGAAGGTGTAATTTACTTTTAAGTTTCTTAGCATAGTCTAGATAATAAAAGCTTCTTATCAAATCAAACAATCAGTCACTGTAGTAAGTTTCTCATACAATAGCCACTGCATTGAGTCTATCAAACAATTTTGGATGTCATCCATGCAATTATATTATTAGTGGTAATGAGTGACTCACCTCCCCTGTACACATACGGTATCTGCAAAGACAACCGACTCTTTAGCCACATTCCAATCCCTTTGAATTTCATTCCTCCGCCAACAACTAGGATGCAGCTGTACATCTTCCTTTTCAAGTCATCAGAGGCTGAAAAAGATTAAAATAATTCAGGAATTACTGAATTATACTGAATGAATGCAAAACTGACCTAAGGTATGACATTTCAGAAGAGAGTAAGTTTTATAGTTTCCAAAAGCAAGAATACATTTAATACGAAAAAAATATATGAAAGGTCTCTCAAGGAGGTTGGCCTGAATACAAAATCTAATTTTTTTCAATTTTTAAATAAAATATCAATACAGAAAAACATTTTTTTTAAATTTCTATTCCAAATTCCGCATAACTGGCAGGAAGCTCAAAGAGAGCGAGTTTAAAGTTTTCTCCTCATTCTATTGGCTCCAGGAAGGAGGGAGCTGAGTAAAACACTTTGTCAGCACCTTTTTAGATCATTTGAACTGTTTTGAATGCTTTTAAGTCAATAAAATTACCATAAGCACTAGTTACTATTCAATTAGGCTGGACACTTTGTAAGTATAATTACATTTTATGCCTTTCATGTCCTTAGAATGAACTTTTCCGTTAGAAATATTTAATCATAGTGCCTGAAATATAAGATATATTGCATCTGCTATTGGTTGAAAACTAAAACAGGGAAAGAAGAGAAGGGTACATACAGCAATTTGCGTTTCAATGGTGGAGTCAACTTAGTTCCTTCTGGTCTATTGAATAATATAAGTTCTTCAGATTACTTTGATATCCTCTGGATCTATCTCTGACACATTCTATTTCAACTGAATTACAGACTTCACTTCCCTCTTCAGTTTGAATCATATATGCAGTCTTTTATCCAATAACTACGTCACATCTCCTATTTAAGTGAGATGTACTACCGCATAAATTCATATTGGTCACCGTCAAGAAAATTATTTTTTACAGATAAAGGACATAAATAATAATAAATAATTAAACATATATCAACCAATTAATTTTGTGTGAGAGGATGAGAGAAACTATGTCGGTGAGAAAATAGAGAAGGTGAGTGAATGGGTTATGCTTTTAATAGAGTTCACTACTCTGATCTGAATGACTAACTGGGTGACAAGGAATAAAAGGATTGTCACTACCTCTTGGATTCTATCGAAAATCTGGAATTAAGAAACCTCCTACAAATTTGGTTACTAAAATCATGTGTGATTGTATTTTAATGTTTTACAGCAGTCGCCATTTCTCACTTTTCTATTTCTATCTTTCTCTATCAAGCCAGTCCCTGTCTTGAAGTCCAAGCGACATCATTGCTTCACTCACTCCTTCTTTAGCTTGCTTTTCAAATTTGTCATGGCTCATGTTGATGAACTATTACCATGGAAGAGTTGCTTATACTTTAAGCCAAAACGTTTTAAATACAAAGAATATTTTTCAATATCAGCAAGCAATTAATACCCAGAGAGACTGTCCATATCAAACTGCTTCTCAGTGTATCTCAACTAGTAATGACACAAAAGAGAGAGAAGTTAATTTTAAATTAAAATTTGATGCGAAAGGACAATGCCTTGCATCTGTCCTACTAATACATAGAAAAATCACACTCTCTTTCATACTGTTAGGGAAAACATGGCATGGCCACATCTCTTTTCCCTAACTGTGTGAAAGAAACGTGGCATGGTAGTTCAGTGGTTAGAATATCTAACCGGAAAGTGGGAGACCTGGGTTTGAGTCTCAGTCATGTCAGTATATTTCACATTTGTTATTCATTTATTTAAAGATAAATTTTTCATTCGTTTTTCCTGTGACACATGGCAATTCAATGGCAAAGAATTTGCACAAATTTACCAAGATGATTAGATTTACACAGACTGATTAAGTAGGGGATTCTTATGTATATCATTTTAAAGACAAATTATTTCTCTTTTGAATGATGTATAACTTGTCCCATTATAACCAATGACTTTTGTAAAGGAACAAGTCGAACTCAGGGTCTATAGATTTTTGATCTGGCAGAGTCACACTGTGTGGAAATTTTCTTTCTTCCCTTCTAGTCTTTAACATGAGCCAGCTTCGAGACTAGAGATATTTCCCTGAAAATGCTATTCTAGCCATCACTTAAGCTCAAATTCTTCAAGGGAGGGTCATTTGCCTAAATCCTTCAAAAATAACAGGGCCACACCAATGATGTTTTTATCTTTGGTAGAGGTGGCGTGTGTAATGAAACCACTTTTAAAACCACCAGGTTCATGCATTACAACATCCATTTTCTTATAATACTATTCTGCTACATTACATTAATTACCAACAAACAATGGATACCAAACACTAGATTTTAGTAATAATGACAAAAAAATCCATTTGAATGCTACAAGCGGAGCCCATATAAGCAGAGTATCTCCTCCATATCTTTCTTCTCTCTCCCTCTCAATTAACTATGGTTAGATGTAAGAGGAGACTAATAAGTCTCAATATCACCCTTAAATACAGACATTTTATTATTATTATTACTTCTCAAGGCTGGCTCTCATTAAACTCATTGTGTTACGTGGGTTGCATCTGAGATGGTAAGATTTATGCATAACTGGCTGTACCATGTATTTCATTTGATAACTATCATGTCTGAGTAGTCACTATGTTTACCACATCGATCAATGCTCTGAATGATAGCCTGATCTAATCCCAGTAGTGTCCCAGGGTCTGGCTCCAGAGGTCCTTCAGCATCTCTGCTTCCCCCTACACCTCCTCCCCCTGAACCACCACCCTCCATGTTGTCCACAACTATGTCCTCATCTCCCCCTCCGTCCATGACACTGCTATTCTGGATCCCATCTCCACCTCCCCCTGCTGCCTCTCCCCCAGCACCACTGCCACTTGTCTCTAGGGTCTCTTTAGCACCTCTCCTCTGAAACGTGAGTTTAATTTTTGATGCATTTTATGGGAAGAGACTTAGTTAAAGAGAAATAGATACCAAGAAGACTAAAGGAAGAAGCTTCTGAAGCATTTGGATCATTGCCTTAAATGTTACATTATTATGTCATTTTTGTATTTAGTTGCTGGGTATGAAATTGCTAAGAGAAATATTTCATTTACCTTCAAATCATTGTGATGCATTTAATCTTTAAGCCTTGCAAAAAAGATGAATATTTATGGAAACTACTTTCTTTTACAAGTAGAAGTGAGAGTGAGGTTGATGAAATATACCAATTTAAACAGATAGATATTTTGAAGTCGCAAAACTTCCACATCCCACATCACTGAAAGCTGTTAACCATTTTCTGGAATTGAAAAATTGAACAACTTTTGGTCTCTATTTAACAGAAAATTTTAAATTTTCAAAAGAGCATTGCATTTGCTAACTTATGAATCAGTTAGTGAAAGGTCTGGCTCTAAAACATGAATTATAAAAACAAAAAATTACTACTATTGAATACTCTCTAGTTTCCTCTAGTTTTTTCCATCTTTGGACAGCAAGAAAATTAATGCTAGCACTTAGTTTCTGGAACTGCACCACTATTACCAATAAGGAATTTAAAGTTGCCAGATCTTCTTAATTCAAATTACTAAATGAACTATCTAATCCCACCATACAATTCATAATATGCAAAATTATTGATGCATTTGTTTTTCTACAGGATGATTAAGGATTTCACGTTTTTCAGTAAAAAGAGGGTACTCAAGTTTAATTGAGCAGTACTCAACAAGAATTATACAGCTGTTCTGGCATCCAGCTTAGATGGAGCCTTGATTAAACCATTTTGTGCCAATAACACAACACAACATGACAAAAAAAACTGATTGTTTTAAAGAACAACATCACTGAAGAAGATCAGGGAAAATTACAAGATTCACCTATATATTAAACTCATCTTTAAAGGAAAGACAGGAAATTAATGGGAGCAGAAAAATATTACAAGGCAGCATACAATGGGTGCTTATGTCCATATTACTGTCTCTAAATTTGGCCATGATAATGTGATCAGATTTGATAACATGAGGCTGTCTGCTTAAGTTAAAGCAAAACACCATCCATTTGTTGATTGTATTACTTACACTAGTCTCGCGCAAGTAGCTTTCATCATGCGGATCTTCTGGGTCCCCCGTAGACCTCTTTTGAACATGCATCCTCTTGTGACCAGTGACACCAAATAGCTCTGGTTGGAAAAGACTCAGGGGAGCTATAATGCACTCATCTGCTACCTTTCAGAGATATCCAAAATAAAAAGCATTAGTTGAATTTGGAAATAGTTGATGATGCTGTGTTTACAAAATTTCATTACAGTTATAATTATAAGTTTTTGATCAGAGGTAAATACACAACACTGAGAATGAAGCACATCAAAGTCTTTTTGTAGGAATTCAAAACTCATCTTGAAATACTAAAAATATTCTTCTTTAAATTAATGGAAAACAAAATAACAGATTTTACCAAGGTAGACTAGGGATGGTCTAGAATGGAAATGTTTTAGGGTATTCTTAACATCTATCATGTAGGCCAGTGTTCATTGGGCTTGATCATTTATCTTATATCTTTAAAATTCTTAGCCTGAAGGCTGTTTGAACCTTGGCTCCTCCATTATTAACAACCAAAAACTCTCAAAAGGGAATGAAGCTTACTATGCAAGATAAATAAAGAGTGCCTTTTTACCCTATTGAGCTAAATTAAAATTAATGGAATACATCAACATATGGGCAGCATTATAAATAAAAATTTTCATTCCATAAGAGACGACAAAAAAATTGCCATTTATTAGCATCATTCACACCTCAATAACCTTTACATTATGACTTCCACAAACAAGACCAAGAAAATTAACAATACATTTTTCTCTACTCTGTACCAAAAGGCAAATGAAACTATTAAATTCATCAAGAAAATATATATGTTGATAAGAAATGTTGAAAACATGCTAAAAGATACTTACAATAGCTGGATATTTATCTAAGTATCTCTTCAATTTATGTGTACTCTAGCATTTGCAAGACAATGTACAAGGAATGAACACCCTGAAGGAATGTGATAATCAGTTCATAAAGGATTAATGTTTAGGATATGTGCACCATAAGAAATTCAAGAGACCAGAAGAATATTAGTCAGAACAGTAAATTAAATGTTGGATGTTAACTAGAATGAAGATGTTTAGGAATATTTTCTTAAAATTTAGACAATGCTAAGATATCATGCCAATTGCAAACGTTAAATTCCATACTTGTAATACATGTGCAGGGCTTTGGGGTGTTTGGGAATTTAAGTTGATCTCAGCTATGGCACCACAATAATTATTTGAAATTCCTCAGCAATAGGGTCCAAAATAAATGAAATTAATCAAATATGATACATATTTATCAAGAGATATATGAAATTTTTTCCAAAATTTGGAATTTGTTTCCTTTATATATTTTGAGGATTCTGGAATGTAATAACCCACAAAGAAACCTGCAGATGTAACCACAATTTCATTCAGTCTACCTAAAATGATTGCATTGAGTTCATCTGAAACAGAAAAAATGCCCAGCACATACCTGGAGAGTGAACTTTTCAACAGGCACAGATGGTTGTCTTACAAAAAAAGACTTCTCTTGTGGTCCACAGTTATCCTGAAAAGTAAGCAGGTTCCTTTGGAGAATCATCAGTATTTTATACACTCAACCAATTTACTGTAACTTTTGGCACATATTCCAATTAATAAGTACCACATGCACTTACTATAATTACATAATATAAGGCTGAAATATTTTCCAAATTTAGGCTCAGGAAAATGTGGGATATACTTTTAGACATAAGTATAATTTCTTTTAAATTCAGTAAGAGCAATTATTTTTTAATGTATCATCCATTATATAAGGTCATATAGTCTGTATGTTTGCATATGTGTGTATAGTCTGTATTTTTAAGGGCTTTGATTGTGATTCGTAAAATTCTAGTTTTTGAGCATCATGCAATCTACCCTTCCACCAACCTTGAATTGTCACTTTTTGCCATGATTCAAGTTCGCAGGGCGTAAATCTGATTTGTCAGCTTCAGGCCCTAACCCAGATTTGCTAAAATATTGGGTTAACATGATTAATGTCTATGTAAGTCCTGCAAGTCACCTTTCAGCATGTGGCAGAGGGTGCATGCACCATGACTCTACTTCCCTAATCAATTACTTTCACGTATTATTCACTGAAGAAATGAATTCTTGGATCGGTTCATTCTAGCTTTTCATTTATCTTTCTCACAGTATCAGAACAGCCTATGTTACATGGAGTACAAGTTATATTGGCTACATCATCTAAAGTGCTTCCTTTGAACTTATTTAGTAATTTTATCCTTTATTTAAATCTGCTAACATCTAAATATTCCCATCTGGCATCCTATCGCATCTGTATAATGCTGACTGATTTATTGTAATAATTCTTCACAAAATATATAACTTTTCACTGCACCTTTTATAATTCATAAATACAACACTTATCAGCAGGGTCCCATAAATTACATGCATACATAAGATGAGGACTAACTGACATGAAATAACATTGCACACAAACTTTTCCTGTACTCTGACCAACTATTCTCTTAGTGAAGCCGAGTTTCTTAAGTGCTCCTCCACATAAATTATGGATGTGGGTACTCCATGTTAATTTATTTGGTTATTGCATTTATATTTCACTGATTCTACTGTTAATTAACAGTGATCTCGGTGATTCTTTTGTTCTAATCTTAAGTATAATTGGTAATATTTGGTTGTCTAATTATATGCTGCTTATTGTCTACCTGATCTTTGAATTCAACGGTGGATACTGATTCAAATGTTACACTGTAAAATAATTGCAGAAGCCAAACTCATAGTACCTCTGGCATATGAAGGTTGAAATTATAATTTTATACTTAAAGGTAAACAGTAGTGATGCACCAAAGACACATTTTGGCTGAATGTCAAATAGCCAAATTTTAAAATCTGCATTTGGCTGAAGCTGAGGCCGAAAATTATCTTCATTGAAATAATTTGCAGGATACAAGAAAAAACATGAATTTTTAGAAAAATTTTATATTTACTAATTATTGGAATAGTATTATTAAAAACATTAATAGTCAAACTTCAGAAGTTGTAGATTATAGTGGAGGAAAAATAATTTCTCTGCATTCTCTGCTGTCAGATTACTCATGCAGTCACTGTACTGCAGATTTGCAACACTAAAGAGATGCTCACTTTCAGCAGAAGTTGGTGGTGGGGATAGATATTTCTTTGGTATTTCTGCTAGAGTAGGATACTGCTGGAGGTGATGTTTCCACCATGTTAGAGGGGAATTTCTTCTCTATTGGTGGTTGATTTACACTAACAGTTATTTCCTCTTCAATTTATGAAGGTGGGGATTTGGTAAGTAGTGAAGAGGATGTCATTTCATTGAAGCTATCTCATTATCTGCTTATTTCCAGAAAAAGATTTAACTGGGTAGTCCTTATTCATAACTGTGTACTTCTCATTTAACTCTACAATCTTGGCATACACTTGAAGCATAGTAACACCATTTGTGTTAAAATTCGTAAAAATAATTGTCTTTAAACCTAGGATCTAGAAATGTAGCAATGGAGAAATGTCAATATCAGAATGTCAATATTGGCTTCTGGTGAAGCTGAATACCCGATTTTGACTGAAAAGGAGGCCACAGCCAAACTTTGGTGCATCTCTAGTACACAGTACACAAGCATACAATATTAAAACCCTGACTTTTGGTATCTATAAAATTATACATTACCAAATCTACATGGCAAAAGTTTTCCTTGAGTTGATGCAAAAGCCATCCATCCAAACGATTGCTGGGATTGCACTGTCGATATGGAAATGCACATTTTTGCAGAAGCCAATGAAATGTTTGTGTTATGTCTCCACCTCCATAATCCATCCGAAGCTGAAATTATAATGTAATCAATTATTACAAATATTTCTTAAGCAAAAGAGGGAAAACATCTGACAACATCTCATATCACTGATCAATTAACATCCATATTTTTTTCCCAGAGAACTCCAGAATTCAACACTGTTGTAACTTATAACAAGCATAACAGAGGCAGAGAGAATAGAGCATGCAGTGTCTACGTTTATTCCAAGAAAACCACCTAACCATGAGGGTAGAGGCTATCAACCTATTTGCTTTCTTTTTGACTACTGAAGATTTTTGCAGAGAGGCTGACCACTTGGTATGAATTATCTCTTTTTCCCAAGACCTACAGTTTTCTTAAGCTGTGATTTGGAAGATTTTCATAGAGGCATCTTCTAAGGAACTTATTTTACATCAAATTGGGCTTATCACCCACTTGTAGGTTGCCTAATGCTATTTCAGAAGCAATTATAATGTGGACATTAAAAAAGAAGTTCATAAACAACTGGAATCATTAACTACTTTACCAATGTTATGTTAAAAAACTTCTATTTGTACTTTTCTTTGGACCATTTGCATCAAAGATCATAAGGTTTTTTGTTCTCATCTATAATTGTCTTTTTAAATTCATACAAGGCTACTTGAATGGTACATTTAAGCTCAATTTTTGCTCTTTTGACATCACTTCACTCACATCACTCGATCAACGCTGACATCATTAGGTAGTATTGCAGCTGCTTTTTCTTTAACATTAAACATCTCTATTTACAATACCTTGCCACTCTCTCTTTCTATCATCTTTTGAAATATTCTAAGAAAAACAATATTTCCCTTTAAAATTTCAGAGGTAAAACTTTTCTGTATTATTATTATTAATACTGGGAAGACTAAATTAGGGCAGATGAGCAGAACTTTAGTAAGAAAAATAAATTATAGACAATAAAGAAAAACTGCAAAAAGAAATAAAGAAATGAGGATCAACTAAACAAGATATGAGTTGAAAAGTGCATACCTTATGAGAATATGGCTGCCTAAGTTGTACGAAAGACATAGGGGAAACTATTTGTCTTCAGAAAAATTATGGGAAAAATTGAGGGGTCTAAATTTTTTCTGAGAGACATGAAGCAAAAGTAAAACAAGGAAAACTATGCAAAGATATAATGAGCAAGAAAACGAAGGTAGAACATTGCAGAAGAACATGCACAAAATGCTGATCAAATTGGCTTGCTACATTCTTTGAATTCTGAGAAGATGAGTGATGGCTAGGAACTGGATAAAGAGAGCCTGATGATGAACTGAAAGTTTGAAACCATCGGATGCAAAGCTAAAAATATATTTGTAGAAAAGTATAAGTTGTCTTCATTATTTAATTTAGAGAGAAAATTTTCAAGCCATATGCTCAAACAGAAGAATGGATAAAAATAGAGATAACGGGTGACAAAGGGGTAATTTATAGTTTCTTCTCCAGAAAAAAGTATACAACCATGCCTGAGGTAATGGGTGGGGTCTCAAGCACAAGAATTTTTTTCAACTAAAGCTACTTCCAGTTACTAAACTTACAATTGTGTTTATTTTATCATGCGTATTTTCCTTCACACAGGATGTAGTGGGAAGTATTACAGTCATAGTGAAATTTTCAGTGTCCATCAAATATAAAGCTATGACATTATGAGCAGTAAATACTTGAATTTGGGTTCACTCGAAGAAGCAAGAGTGCAATCAAATGAATGAACATTTCATACCCGAGTGGTGCGATGAGAGATTCCATCTTCCACGCAAGACACTGACGTCTTCTGATCACCAACATCAACTACACATGCGTAGCCAAGACCAGCTCCAAAAGTTGCTGCTACATGATCCTGAAAAATTTCTAATTATTAATTTACATAATTACACTTCCACATTTTGTCAGAACTGTCAAAGAAAAACCCAACCATTCACCTCTTAACAAACAATAAAGATATCATAATTTTTCCTAAAGAAACACAACTTTAAACCTCTTAGTTCTACTTTGACACACAAAATCTTTCTATGAATGTATACATGTAAGTAAAATTTGCTTGTAGACTGCAAGCTTGGGAGTGATGGATTTACACAAATTACCCTAAATTGTTCCCGATAACAGCAAACAAAGCTCTCTTTTGTGTGCCACATATGGGCATATAACCTAACTATAATCATTTCAAGAATCTCCCAATACATTCAAAATTGATAAGGCTAATGAGTTATAAATATACTTAATTAGAAAAAGTATATGAAAAGTTATCACTTAATACCTAATAATGACAAAAAAGCTAAAGAAATGCAAGACCCCATGTGATGGCAATTGTCAAAGCAAAATTATGCAGAAAAGAAACTCTAATACACATGTATAGTGTTGAATATGATGAATGAAAATCATACTATGGTACCTGCAAAATTACAGGTAATTATGCAGATAATTTTTAAGGAAGAAATATAATTGAACTGCATTCTATGGCCTTAAAATGTTCTATGAAACAGACTCAAATGAAAAGGCATGAAACAATGTGCTATGAGGACCTTTGCTGGAAGTGGAATTTCACTATGCAACATGTCCAACAGCTGATGAAAAGAATTTCTAAACTTCTCATGAATCTTTAAAAATCTCAAGGACCTGGAATTAGCAATTTTGACTAAATATCAACCATGTAGTGAATATGTAATATGGAAGGCAATGTATAGTAGTCACAGCCTAAGGATGCATATGACTATTTCCCCATATTTTTCAATGATAAGACCATCCTTACAAAGAATGCAGAAACAGTGGAGTTGGCGCAATGGAAGGGGTCTACTTTCTAGTATACATCTGCAATTCCTGACCATCAGTTTCCCCTCATCCACCCCTTTCACTTACCTCAAAAACAAAAATTCCTTTTGAGAATTTATTTTACCTCACTAGGAGTTGAACCTGCATCCTGTACTTCCTAGTTTTAACCAATAAGATACCAGAATACACAGCCTCACTCTAATTCGGCATTTTCAGACTTGCAGTTGAGCATGCTTTGTACCTCTAATCACTGCCACTAACACTTAAAATCAAAACTAAAGGCATGAGTTATAGTTCTGGATATGAATAGCATAAGTATCCTGTACCAGTTCTTACTTAAAGAGGCTCTAACCAAAATACTACAGCAATATAATGTCTAAGTTCATTAGTTAAATGACTTTCAGTTTGGACTGCTCATTTTCTACATTCATGTTTCTCATGTCAGTCAGAAAAATTAACAAGCTCTCAGTGTTTACACAAGAGAAATATTCATTTTGATTTGCAGTAGATTCCCTGAGCAATGCATAACAAATAAAATCTACAAAAGAAAGTTTTCAAATACCTGTACAAGGAAACATGCTCCAAATCCAATCTTGGTTAACAGCATATTTGTCAGTTCCTTCAGGTACTGACGGTTGTAAATATCAGGAATTACTAGTACAGCCCTGTAGTGCTAATGGAAATAATGAGATCTTAAATATTTATAACATGAACGTTCATGCAAGTATAATGAAGCTTTAGGAAGAGAACTTTCTTGACTTTGTGTAACCTGAAGGGAAATTAGCATCAGATATAAAAAATTGTTTATTATTATTCGATACTGAAGAATACTATGTTTTGGCTTGTATCCTTTAAAATCTAAAAGTTTCTGAAAGTTTTGATTTTTTTATTTATAAAAGCAGTAATTTAAAGATAGAACCCTTTACATTCCAATTATATTTCAAGATAGAACATTTTATATGTTTTAATATATGAGGTAAGAAACCTCATATATTTAAACCATTTATCATTTAGTATTTTCAATTAAAAAATGTATGTTTGCAAATAATTTGCATTATACACACATTATTGCAAAGAGTAAAATAAAATTTTCAAAAGAATGGTTACATTTACAGTAAATAGATACTGTCACATCCACATCATATAGTCAAAATTCCCATTCTGGATTCTGATACTTTTTGTAAGCATAGTTAACAATGAGCCTAAAATTGCATCTTATCATAATGAATCAAAAAAGCAGTGATGCAATAAACTGCAGGAAATATTTATTCCCTATAATCATAAAATCTCTTCACTAATTCACACCTTCAAATATTGAATTGAAGGACACCGATAAATCAGCTCTTATTGCGTGAAACAAGGATATGATAATGTATTCATAACATGAATTATGATTGTATGGATAGTTCATTAACAAAGGAATTAACAAATTCAGATTCCACTGTTTTGAAAGCATGTTTTACATAAAAATACCTTCAGATCTTTGATGGGGACTTCAAGGCGATACTGAATAGCCCAACTCCAGATGGTTTCCAAGTTGGCAAGCACAGCTGTAAGTGATCCACCGGGACCACTGTGGATGTTCAAATCACCTCTTTGCATTGGGAAATGGATGTTAAAATCTTCAGCAGGATTCAGATATAGACACTATGGAATGATAATTTGAAAAATAAGCATCTCTTTTTTTAGTCAAACACCCCATAAATGGCCATATTTAACAAATAAATGGAGCGGTTTACTACACAAAAAAGACAATACTCTGGCTGGGATCCAATAAATTACTAAGGATAGCATTTAAGCCTTTGACACAAAACGATGCAAACATTTCAAAAGGTAAGATTTGATTGAATTACTCAGGCCAGGTGTCTACTTCCTTTCCTGAATAATCTATTTCATTTCTACAGAATGAATGATAAATATGTAAATATTAAGAAATACAATTTAAATTATGAACTAAAAAAGCTATTAAGTTATCAAAAATCTTAATTAGTGAGCTATACATAACAAAATCGCCAGTAGCAAACGAAATTGGATTTGAAATACAATGAATACCCTATATGCAGAAATATAAAAATGCAATAATACAACCATTATTAAACTAAACGTTTCTTAATTTTAAAGGAAAATCTAAAAGGGTAAGGAATGAAAGAGCGTTAAAAAGAGATATTTTTAAAGCAGACAGAAGGGAAATTAGCCCAAGGTTTAAAATTAATTATTGAAGAGCTAGACTACTTCAGTAGGGTCAAAGATTATGAAGTTAAAGGAAGGTTAAAGTTAACGTCATTAAGGTGAAAAAGAGAGATACGTATATTAACAGCTTTATTTTTCACCGCAATTTCAGTAAGTTTCATTTAATGGGGCAAACCAATCTCAACTCTCAATCAAGATAAAGCAGAGTTCTCTTTTAATCGATGATTTTTAATTTCAACATATGACCACCATATATTTCACCCATGATATAATGAAGGAAATAACGTACCTCATCACCGACTACAACATCTCCTTCTGCTTTAATAAACTCTCCCCCAGAATTGGCGACAGTTTCTGGCTGGGATCGTCTATTGAATGCTGCAATTTGTTGAGGAGGTGTAGCATACCTACGGCTACCATCAGATTGTAAACATGATTGAAGGGTGTGACTTACTTGAAGTCGGGCTTCTTCCATTTCTTGAGCAGCCTCTTTGGTCTAAAAAAAAGGAATTTTTCAATCAAAACAAAATTACTAAACATATCTATGGCAAACCTTTTGATGGCAAATCATAGTCGTAATATTTTTTCATGAGGTAAACACAGCAGTGTTATTTACAACTTACGTTCACCGAGATTTACGTTATACTTTGAATTCACTACATGATAATAGTAAAGAGCGACTGTAGAGTAAATGATTACGAATTAAAATGGGATTACTCGAGGGACTTCTGGTGGTAAAAGATGATCCTGATGCATTGGGCCCGCTGGAAGCCTCCTGCGAGCCACAGCATGAAGCATCGTGTGTGGATTTAAATCCGAGGCTCGACCAATTCTCAAGTTTCTCGACCCAGGATGTATGACGATTACTGTCTGGGCATGTATTTGCTGTAAATTAAATCGTGGATAAATACACTTAGATTGTAACAATATTAGTAGCATTAAATACATGCATACAACATATTAAAATAAACGAAATCCAAACCTCAGCAAAGTTTTCTGTGAAGTTCGGCATGATAGACTAAAGGAAAATTACTAGCAGCAGAATAATGTAGGCGACACTTTTGAATTGTTTGTATTGCTCGGCGTTGTGACGCTGAGAACATTTCATCACTCAACTATTGGGATTTTTCCAAAGTTTCAAACGTTATTAATGATAGATGTAATACATGTACCTGCTATTACATGTAATAGCAAGGTTTTAGTTGTGGGCTACAACGTCATGCTCAATGTATGTACTTTCTGCTCTTTTTAAAGAAGAGTGTATAACTAATGCTCTATTTGGCGTGAAGGAAATTATTGCAATGCAATGCGTCCCCAAACTACGCTGATAGACTCTGTTTGTGATTAAGTAGTTATGATAGTTGTAAGACCGTCAAATCTTCGCTTATCAAAGAGTTTTTTTTTATTTGTCGACATTTGTACGTATACCTTGTGTGGGAGGAATGTCTGCTTAATATTTACCCTCTGACAAGTTTTGTCAATTAAATACAAAGTATGCAAGTTAAAGTTAAAATAATAACTTGAGATTTGTGTAAGTAAATGTTTACTATTCTGACTCTGATCACAGTTAAAATATTTGTGGTTCATCCCAAAATCAATGAGAACTATGGTCTTCTGATATCCCCAATAATACTGATCTCAGATTTGGCCAAATCTCACTGAAAATTAATTCAAATCCACCTAATAGTTATATCTCACCTGTCCAGTAAGTAGAAACAAAAAACTGGAGCTTTTCATAAAATTAGGATTCAATGGATCTTTCTTGACCTCTTTTCAATGTCTGTTAATGTATTTCTTATAAGCTTGATGAGTAGATTGAGAAATAGCTTGGTGGTAGAAGGACTAGTTTTAAAAGAGAATCATCTCCATTTGCTGGATGACAGATAAAATGGGTATATCTAATTTGTGGTTTGAATTCATAATTTACGGAAAATAGGCTT
This sequence comes from Ladona fulva, assembly GCA_000376725.2. Lineage (NCBI taxonomy): Eukaryota > Metazoa > Arthropoda > Insecta > Odonata > Libellulidae > Ladona > Ladona fulva. The sequence continues at coordinate 606,285 of KZ308297.1, read as the reverse complement.
GCAGGTTTGCTTGGAGGGGAAAATCAGCAATTGACCTTACTAAACTATTAAGCATTTGAAGAATTTCCATTAACTGAATGTGGAACTTCACAATACATAAGATGTAAGAGAAAAAGTACATTGTTAGTAATTCTTTCTTTCAATATTTTAATGTGCAGAACTGTGAAGTATCAAATAAAGTTTATTACATAGTAGGTAGTGGTAAGAAAGAGGATGGTCAATTTTTAGTCCCAAGAGCTTTAGTTTGGCATAAAGAATACGCCAAAGGCTTTGAAGTAGCTGCACCAATTACAACAATCTGGGTTTAGTCTAGATTTAATTCATAGTTGTTGTACTAGAAAGTCCAGAAAAAATAGGATAATTAACTTAATTAAAATAAAGTATACATACCTTCATATTGTCTGTGGGAAAACTTAAAATCATACTTGTGCTTTAATTAATAAAAGCAATCCAATCATTAAGAATTACATTTTGTGTCAGCAACTATAGTTTCTTTTTTTCTTTGCTGTTATATGGTATGAAGAAAAGTTGTCTTCAATACTCTCTATCAAACCTTTCATGAAGTGCAACTTCACCACATACATAAATATTTTACAGGTAGGAATGCAAAATTCAGAAATAAGTTGGTAAATTAATTAAAAAGGTTTTAATGGAAAATTTAGCACTGAACCATTACTGAAAATGAAGAATGTCACTGGACAACCATTTGAAAGGTCTGAAAGTTAACATGAATGTATAACACATTCACTATCTTAGCCAAAGAAATTACCTAAAAAGCAATTTCAGCAAAGCATGCTAGTCTTAAATGGAATAGTTTCATTGTGACCAGAGAGTTTTACATCTGTAAGAAGAAATTTAGTATGGAAATAGGCTTTCAAGTAAAATATTGTCAACTGTTTGAAGGGTTTAAGAAAGCAGTGATCCAGCTGGATTGGAGAACAAAAACAGCTACTATCATTGATTTTGAAGATCAATGAGTAATGGATATATGGCATACATGTTAAAGACTCTCCACAGCAGAACATTCACAATTGCTTGCACATGAGATGCGACTGTAACAGTTGGGTCTTGAGATTTCCAACACCAGAACAGAAAACGGTGTGAGTAGATATATCAGAAGCATCAACGTATAGAAGTAGAGCTAACCTGAATTCTATCTTTACAGATGAGAGACCTGACTCAATCATCATGATTCTGAAAGTGTTTTGGTTCAACAAGAGGTATGAATTCTAAAGATAATGCTGAAAGACTGTTTCCAGCACACCTTTCACATCAGTTCCAATGAGATATTATATCAGAATGTAGACTTTTTTTTAAACCTATGTACACGGTACTCATTGCTTCTGGGAGTATACAACAGTGATCACAGAAAATACACTTTTACCGAGCACCATGCATGAATTTGTTGATAAAGCAAGATGACTAAGCAATTTCAATTTAAAGAACTGTTAAACTTTGATGCTAAGGTGATAACAGTCCTTTACAGAGAACAAGAGATACCATGGCAAAGCATTGAAGAAACAACAGCATAAAGTGAAAGGGATAACCAGATCTGTTGCAATCCTGATAAGGAAGTTGATACTTGAACCTAAATAAGCCAACAGTGACAGGGAAATATCATTTTTAACTTGACCACTCTGCATACTCCCAAAAACAATGTAGGCTATGATTTTCATGATTTATAACAATTCAAAATTAAAATACCAAGAGAAGAACAATGTGCATTTATTACTTTGATTAGTTATAATAAATTTTGAATTCATAACTGAAATATAGAAATCATATTTTGTCTTTAAAACATTCTGTGCAAGTGTGCTATTCAACCTATTCTTTAAGCAAGAGCACAAAGGAATGAGGGAAAAAACTTCAGCATCTTGCTTCAAAAAAGTAACGCTTGAGCAACATACAGATATAGAAAAAAGCAGCTCAATGAATTACATCCAGTTAATATTAACAAAATTTTCCAAACTACTGCTACAAGATACTTCAGTAATTTTTTCTTAATATTTCTATCAAAAACTCTAGATTCATAGTGAAGAAGAGAAAAGGTTGCTCAGAGTATTTTGTTCTCTCCAGCTTACTCAACAAAATGATTAAGGAAATGACAAAGATTTTTTAACTCAATTGGAAAATAAATTCAATAAAAAGATATAATTGTATTAAAGGATGTTTTTAGGGCAGTATTTTTTCAGCTCTTCTGTTGACAACCCAAAACATCACTCAGTTCATAACAAAATAAGGCCATGGGTATACACCATAGCATACGTCAATTCCACCAAAAGGAAGAATATTTCTGCTTTGCAAGCATTGAAAAAATAACTTTTTCATTAAAAAAATTATAAAAATTTAATTTAATAACATTGATAAACCCTGTTTGGAAATTCAAACAAAAGAATCAGTATCAAACAATAACATTTTGAAAAACACTTCCTGAAATTAAGCAATATTCAATAAATTTTGAGAGAGGATTGAGAGAATAATCTTCTTCAATCTAATCCAGAATTCACTGTTTTCTATTTTAAATTTGTTCTGTTAAATTCTGTACATAAAAATTGGCAAAGCAATCCAATAAATTAACAGTAATGGATAGATAAAAACTGTAATAAATAGCTACACCAAATGTTGAATATCCAGTGATGAACATTACATTACATTTTCAGATAAAAATATGTCACCTAAAACAGTTGCCCGAATTTCCATTTCAAAAGCTGTCATTGCAAAGGAGAACTTCTACAAAAATAGCAATTTTTTGAGTGCTTGAACATCAGATCAGTGTCAGTGATTCATCACATAAGTGTTACCCTCTATTTCAGATCTAAATAAAACCTTCAACCACTTGGGAACTTTTGCACCAGAAAATTAAGTCATCTGTCTCGCTGCAATATACTAAACAGAACTTCTGTATCATCCACACTGTCACCATCACTTTCAATATCACAGAAATCTAAGGATGCTTCAAATGAATGCTCTCCTTTAGTATCCAGAAGAGGTATGTGAGAATCATTTATTTTGTTTTCCCACTTTGTCCTCTTAGCTGCAGAGGAAACATGACTGACTTCCATACTCTCTTCTTCAACATGGTTGGCTGAAGTTCTATGAATAACATGATAAATAATACCCCCTAGACATAAAAGGAATCCTACGTAATTTATGACTGACAGATTATCTCCATTGAAATTCACAGCCAGCATTACTGTCATGAGTTCCTGAAAAAATACACAGAAGGAATGTTAGTAAGTTTTAGTACATGTTATATTAGGGTGATATGTATGTTGTTTACATATACAGCTGTTACAGGAGTAAACCAGAAAAAGTAAAAATTATCTGGCTTCTAATGGACTCCAACCATATGTTAGAGAATCATATCAGAAAGGTAATCAAAGGAAATGGCAATTGAGGATTACATTCATACTGTATCATCATGGGCTACATTGCAGGGCAGGCACCATCATGTGCTTACTATATTCTCTACCATTGCTTTATGATCATGTAATTTGCACATACTAAAATACAATATTTATATTTAAGTCTTTTTTAAATCTTCTTCATTTGGGATGTTCACTGGAGGTGACTACCCCCAAAATGATTGACAAAATCCACAATATGGTTCAGAGTGATCGATGAATCAAAGTGCATGAAATAGTTGAGGCTGCAGGCATATAGCAAGGTACAGTGTTTTCAATTTGCATGAAAAATTGGGTGTGAAGAAAATCTCTGCAAGATGGGTGCTGCATTTGCTCTCAGAGGAGAATAAATGCAATCATGTGGTTGACTCAGAGGCTATTTTCCATCACAATCCTGACAAGTTTCTGAATCGATACATAACTGTGGACAAAAAATGGATACACTACTACTTTCCAGAGACATAGGAACAGTCAAAACAGTGGGTTTTTGAATGCGAACTGGCTCAGAAGTAGGCAAAGCCGGTGAAATCAGCTGGCAAGGTGATGCCCACTGTTTTTGGGGTGCACGTGGAAACGTCTACACCAATTACTTAGAGAAAGGTCAAATGATAACTGGAGGGTATTATGCATCATTATTGCACTGGTTAAATGAAGAAATCAAGAAAAAACATCCTCATTTGCAAAGAAAAGATCCTCTTTCATCAATACAATGCACAGTTTTGATGGCCAAAACTATGGAATGAAAGTTCAAATTATTACAACATCCACCGTATTCACCAGATTTGGCCCCTAATGACTTATTTTTATTTCCTTGTTATTAAAATAGGCTCGGTGGACAACAGTTCATGTCAAATGAGGAGTTCATTGCCCAAACAGATGCCTATTTTGAGGACCTTCCAAAGTTTTGTGGACGGCTTAAAAATGTTGGAGAAACACTTGGGAAAAGAGTATTGAGTTAAAAGGAGATTATGTTGAAAATTTTTTTTTAAATCTATAGAAAATGATTTGTTTTCCTATCTTTTTCTAAGGACATTGAATGACCCTTGTGCTACATTCCTCTTTGTAATTGCTCTAAATTGGTAGGGGCTTGGTGCATAAATAAGAATGTCTTTGACTGTCAAATCACTGTTCAGCCCAACAAGAGTTGGTGTAAAGTCTGCTAGTAATACAACTTTTTGAGTTTTCTAGCTGCAACACTTCCTAACTTTTTGACATGCTGCCAGACCAACGTTCTTCTCAATTTATGGAGTATTCTGCCTGCTAGATTACCTCTATTGTGAGGTCTGCCTGAAAGACTTCACAATTTCTGGGAAGGTCTGCCTGCAAACAACCATAGTCAGTGGTCTGACCTACTGTCTTGTCAATAAATCATTTTGAGGAAAAACGTTGCTCTTAATGTCAACATGACAATAAGACAAGACAACAGATATAACAAATGTTAAGAAAAACAGTCGCAATTGAAACTTCAAATGAGACTATCAAAACTGTTAGAAATCAAAACAAGTGTGAGTCTACTCAATACTGTTTAACAGTGTATTAGAGAGGGTAAGCTGGTATGGCAGAAAGAAATGAGTCAATACAAAACCCCAAATTAAATTAAAATAGGCCACCAAAATATCTGGGCTTAAATGTTATTGTCTTGCATTTACAGATAATAGAGTTTTTAGCAAAGAATCCAGAAATTGCAACCAAACAGATAGAAGTGCTGAAAGAAATAGCAGAGAAGACAGAACTACAAATATCTTTTGAAAAAACAGAGTTCATGATGCCAAAGATCCAAGCAGGAAAATGACGACCAAATATGGTGATATCATAAAGCCCCCAAATTTAAAATTACTTAGGTGAGATTCTAACCTCAAACATCAATGAGAAGGCAGCCATCGAAGAAAAGGCAAGAAAGATGGGGATCGCATTTAGACTATGTCAGAAGACTCACAAATCCAGATCCCTAACTCTTAATCTTAAAGGCTGAATTATTAATACAAATTTTTATTTTATATGAAACAATTTCTCTCTCTTTCTTTCCATTTCACACTCCAATCATTCACTACCTTAAGCATTCTACTTTTTAATATGTCATATGCCTGTTAATAGGTACAGAGCAATGTAAAACACTTCTATCATAAAGATAATGTAATCTGAGAGAAAAAAGAAAACAGTACTAATTATTAAATAATACAAGGTAAAAAAGCAGAAGATGACATGCTAAGAAGAGATTTCTTGGAGACAGGAATGGGAGGTTAACAGAAAGCAATACACAAGAAGCTTACATCTTAGGCAAAATTGAGCACTTTTTTCCTCAGGACTATTTTTATACAGTTAAGTCACATTATTATTGCCTTCTTCTGGATGTGAGATCTACAATGTATAGCTCACGTAGTATAGCAAGTGAAGTGCATAGACAAGGTAGAGATATGTGACTGACAGGGTGTATATATGCATTTCCCTCAGTGCCATCACAAACCTGCATTCATCTACTAAATAAACCAGCTTTTGGGCTGATGTGGCATGTGGAAAACACTCTTGACCACCTAGAAGAATGCATTCACCCATACATGACTGTACACCCTACAACAGCTGTGGTATTCACCAAAGACAGCATGGCTCTAGTTACTCATAAAGATTAAAAGAACCTGATTGAGTTACTTACAGGTTGTTTAGCTTCAGCTGTGTGTTGCAAATGGTAGTTACTTTAAATACCAGCAGGAGATTATAAGAATGTAACTCAAAGTCTAAGGAATAGTCAGATCATACCTAACATAAAGTTAAATAGTACAAATTCTACTTTTTTATTCACCTAGGAAATTAAATTGAGTTATACTGATAATATCAAAAAATCACCAAACATTTTATGGAAATATATTCTTAGATAATATGATTTATTATATTATTTTTGGTGAAAAGTATTTTTTCTTCATATTAATGGTCACTGGACACACCAACCTATGACCTTTATCCCCATTACAGTACTTGGGGAGATTTGGATTCTCATTAACATTAAGCAGTTTAGATTAAAAAATAAAGAATTTAGGGGGCTGGCCAACCTGTTTTAAAAATTCATATTTTTAACTTCACACACAGGAATCCTATCTAACTTCATTGAATGGTGCAATTTTTGTTCATAATATTATTTAAGAGGGAGAGTTACCAAATAAAATCACCATTACCTTGAAAATACCTGCCACAGAAAGGGTTAAACTGGAGGTAAAAGATACCACCATATATTCAGCTACCTCCATTAAGAAAGCCATGACAGTTCCAATAGCAACCATCCATATAGTTGTAAATAACACATCCCAGTCATCAAAGCAAAAAACTTTGTTACTAACTATGAAGGATTTACCTGAGAAAACAATGCAAGTGTTCACATTAAAATCAGCACAGAATTAATTTTGAAAACATTTCCCAGTGGTCACACTTACCTTCAATAGCTATGGCAATAGGAAGAACGGACACTATCATCCATGGCTGCACATGGTATACCATATCAACAGGATTATGAAGACCTAACTTGGATTTCTGCATAACTAATTGTGCTAAAGTCCAACGAAGGCCACTGTAAATCATTTTCACATATATACAAAAGTTATTCACTTTAAATAAGTTATTTCATCATCAAAGAGATATCTTTGAACTTGTTGCTAGAAGTCTCAAGAATAAACAAAAAATATATGATACAGCTTTTATAAATACAGTCTGTCATAAATTATTAATATTACTTTATAAATGAATGTAAGAAAGGACCCTTTAATATGAAAATTATATTGTATCTCTTCTTCCCATATTCTCAAAAAGAAACTCAGTAAATTCCTTTCTCTGAATTACTGCAGTATTTAAGCTACCCAAGAAGCTAGTATACTATTTTTATGTCTTGTAATGATCCAGATCATCATGAGGACAGATTATTATAAATGAAAAATATAGCCAAAATCCATCATATTTAAACAAATCTCCAAAAAACATAAACCAGAACCATTACTGGACAGAATTTGACTTTTATCAGACATTTCTCACTTATGGTACCTGTTTCAATTCATAAAAGCCTTTTATTAGATTCAGCAAAATAATAAAGCCTGATAATGATAAGACAATTAAAATGAATAATAAACTTAAACAAAACACAAATGCTACAGCAAAAGAGCCACAGTGGATAAAATAACAGCTGAAAAGAAAATACTGCATCGAATATATACAAAAAAAGACGCAAAAGAAGAAGTATGTTACAAATAAATCAATCAATACCAGAAATTGATTAACTACTGATGACAAGAATTAAACAGCCATATTTGTGGGGAAAAACATAACAATGACAACACAAATAGCAAGAAGGCACTGGATAATGAACTACAGGGAGACTAATGTAACATAAAGATGACATGAAATACTGACATAGATTCAAAAAGTGAACAGGTGATTTGATTACCAAAGTTGAATTTTTAGCATTTATAACCAGAAAAAAAATCGAGAAATTTTTTATGATATTTATAAATGTCTATTTATTACTGAGTATATGAAAACAAAAATTCCTATTATGGAAGATGGTATGTAAAGTTTTGCACATATTATGAATAAAATAAAACAAATGTCATGCAAATTTAAAGCGAAAGAGCAGGAAACATCAATGGTAAAAAAGGGTAAAGAGGCTACTCAAGAATATGAAAATTTAGAAAATCAATGAAATTAAATAATAATTAATTGTATTTTACATTGAAAATTGTTCAAAAGTTTCAAAACAAGTGAAAAAATTTAAAGGTATGCAGTCTTCAGAAAATATGAATAAAATACATATCCATGATAAGAAGATGAAGTAAAATCTATTGGCAAAAGAAACTTTCTAGCTGAGAAGACTATGTTACTAACATTAGACAATTTTACTATTTGGGAAATATTTTTTCTCTTATACATTGACGCATATCAGTGGCGTAGCCAGGGGAGGGTCTGTGTGGTCCAGAACTCCCCTTAAGTTCACCTTGCAGTAGGAAGAGGAGAGTGTGGCAGGAATCTCAAGATCAAAGAGGGTAATTTGCAGGATAAAAGTATTTGGACCCCCCTTTAAGGAATTTTTCGCTACGCCCCTGCCACATACACACAATCTTATACAAAGAGGTTTTGGTTGACAGTATACTACCACTGCTTACCTTATGCATGATGCAAGCAAAACCAAGATGAAACCAAGGACGTCAAAAGCCGTTGCTTCAAATGTAAATAGAATCAAACCACCAGATATCATAAGTACTATCACAATTGCCTTCCATGACTGTAAATCAAAAGAAAAGATTTTTTAAGCAAACTGAGGCAAAAATTCTTAAAAATTGTTGAAAATGAATGTTTGATACTAACTGTTTATTACTAAGCTATCCTATAAATATTCTTTTACTCAATCCAATGAGGTTATCTTACTTCAGATGAACTTTGAAAAGCAATAAACAATACTGAACTTTGGCAATAACATTCTTGTTATATTCACTCCTCACATGCTACGAGAAATTATATAATGAGAATCTTACAACAATATTTTCTTAGATAATGCAATCTGTATTTACCAATTTGATGAAATGTTTTTGTGGACAAGTGTTATCGTTTTATCAAATCAGAAAAAAATGTTTACAGACCATATAGAATAATTTTTAAACAGTCAACAATTTTACTAATGAATTTTTAAATATAAAAAAATAATTCAAATAATAGACGATGTGGTGCAGAATTTGGAATTCATTGACACATATTGTAAGGGTCCTGGCTATATTTATTTCAGCCCCAATGACTTTTACAATTATGGTAGAACAGTTGACCCTGGATAAGTATGAAAACTCTATTAATAAGACTAATTTCCAGATTCCATCATTTTCACTCCTGAAAACCTCTATATGCAATAAAGCCAAAACCTCTTTAAGATAGTAATTTTTCTGTACCTTAGTGAGACCAGCTCATCCTACTCCTCTATAAACAAATGACATGGAAAATGATGGAAAATGCAATACATTAAGCTATGTTTTGATAGGTCACTCCCAGGTTATTTTTTGTGTGAAAGAGGTCAGGTTTTTTACTTACAAAAGCAATTTAGCAGACAAGTGTTAATTGCTGAGGGAGGCGCGTTGCACAGCTGGTGATTTGGTCTCCAACTTTCTACATATCAAGGATATCATTTTTCCAAGAAATCAGAAGTAATGAAAATGCTAGAGACAGGTTTTGTAAATTTTTCCAAGATCTTGATCAGTCAATTTTAGATTTATGGAAAATCTTTTTTAAATGCCAAAGCAAAAAAAAAAAACAAATGAAACTGACAGATTTAAGTAAGTTTAAAACTGATGCATAATAATTTTTTTGCATAAATATAATTTCTTGATTCCCAGTGAAGTCTTTGTCCTGTTTTTTTTTACACTGCTCTAATCAAGAGATATAGCTGCTATACTTGGGATACTGGAAACCTCCTCCAAAATTGATAAAAGACATTCTTGAACCTCTAGATGTGAGATACCTCTATTAGTGAAAAGCATCTATAGGTGAGAAAAAATTGCTGGTTCCTTAAACTCTCCCTTATCCTGGTTCAACCATAATAGAATTTCCCATACCAACTTCTGCAGTCATTCTGATCTAATCCTTCATAATGGAATTTCAAGCTTCCTTTACTATCATTATTACTGATAGAGAATGAATGTAATTCGTAATGTCATTTCATAGGATCAAAAATTTGAACAACAAAAATCTCTTAAATATACCACTACATCCAATCCATTAATTACATGAACAAATAATAACTTAAATAATATACATTCTACATCAAAAAGTAACAATACAAAAGAGGGAATTTCTATTTTGATGATTTTTTATGAAGCATGGTAATAAGCAATATGTTTTTTATTGGTAGCATATGCAACTACAACTTGAAAATATTGTTTAATTAATATTGTTACCTCCATGTGACAATAATAATAATCTCAAGCAATGATAGAAAATAGAAAAATTAGAGGAGGAAGAAAAGTAAGAAGTAAAACTTTTGCAAAGTAAAATGTCCTTTAAGATTTTGAACTTTCGTTAAAAAAATAATGTGCAATAGAATAAATTAAGTAGCTACCTTTTCTTCCAGTTTGAGTAATATAGCAAACCCCATTATAAAAATAATGGCTGTGGACTTAGTCATGGTATACCTGAAACAATGAAAATCAGTTTATAATCCATGCAACGATTTAGAAATTCACAGACTCGTAATCACAACAAAATCAACGTAAAGCAACCTGAAATCTCTGGAAAGTTGTCTTGTTGGAAAGACATAAAAAACAAATAATTAAACTTTACATGAAAATTCTGCAATTTCTTCTGGAAATGCAATTGAGAAACTTTTGGCAATTCCAACTAAACATCCTGTAAAATCTGTAAATCATCCTTTAGATTAATTTTTTCTAGGGAAAATTCTCAGCATACCTTTACAGAGCAGAAAACAGTTACATTAATTTGTGATGAAGAAAGAGGTAAATTATTTAATGTAAAAAGATTTGGCCCATTTCTCATTTGAAAATTAATTTTTTCAGCAACATCTGGTGGCAAATGCCTTTTAAGGAGTTATCCTACCTAATAAGTTACTGTGGAAAATAAAATGTCTTTGATATCTTCAGTGATGTGCGCTGGTGATGATAGTGATAAATATATAATATAGAGTGATAGCAACTTAAAGTACATGGAGTTTAAAATGTAAGGTGAATGTTAAGCTTCAAGATAATGTGGATACATGTGAAGTCACTAGCACTGATATACTAGCCCGTACACACTAGCATTTAAACCTGGCTGCCAACACATTACTGGAGTCTAATTCAAACCATAGTAAAAATAAAACACAGAAAATTATAGAGTAATCTATGAATCTAGATTTGTTTCAGACTGTAAATGGTAACTAGAATTCGAGTACATAATTTCCTCATCTGTATTAATTGAACTGCTACTGGATTACTGAAAACATCACTGAGTACTCACAAAGAAACAGTGACTAACTCCAAACCCCAGTTGGAAATTCCAATATCCAGACCACTTGCAAGTCCTGTGGGAGCGACTTTCAACATGTAATTCTTCCAGTCAATAGTTACTCTATCTCTGTGGTGGTAACATTCCCATAATGTCCGGCATATTCCTGCCAGAATAAATTTTACCACCATATGGCATACTGATATGGACAGAGGGAAACGGAAAAACTGAAAAAGTAGATATCGATTAATTACCGCACATTGTGAATTTAAAATTATGTTCTCTTAAATTTAACATAAGCTGATGGCATGAGAAATTAAGGAATCATTATTCCACAAGGATGATGGAACACTCACCTTCAAAAGCCAATGTTGATAAAAGACGAGGCCAATTGACAACGTATAGTACAAACTGATCAGTCCAAGAGTACGTACACATATCATAAAGAATCCGTGATTGCATTTTTTGAAACAACTTAACATTTGAAATAGTGTCATAATTACTTTACATTACAAGGTAACTGTACACGTCAAGCATCTGAAAATATTTTAAGATATAAAAGATAAGGTTATTAAAAAAAGGAATCGGGAGAGATTTGACAGACGCTTTCCCTTAGAATTACCTTATCGCGGTATCGTAAATAAGAAGATACATGAGATGTTTATTTTAGCAGGAAAACGAATTAGCACGATAACATTGAACATGAGGCTGCAAGGTGGTACGGAGCTGTCATTTATTATCGGTTGTAAACAAATATGGCGTGCCAACTACGGAAAGAAGATTAGCAACCACGGAAATAGAAGAGGTTGAAGAGCCTACAATTTCGCGTCGTGAAAATCGAAATGTTAATCTCGCTCTGGGTTACTGGGTTACAACTTTTTTACAATGTCGAGAAATGTTCATGTAACTTTGAGGTAACACAGTATCGTAAACTTGCAGACATCAATGTATTGGAATAATTCATCAAAATTGAACCATGTTCATTTGATAGCCAGCCATAATCTTGGCAATATAAAAGTGTCGATTCGGCTCTCAATTTCAGCTCCTTTATGCTGTCGTTATGTTCGTGATTCTTAAATAATGTACCTCTACGTTTGAGAACTCTCGTTGAGACTAGATACAGGTAGAGGCATTGAAAGAAATTATATGCCGCGCAGTTACTGCATGAACTTTAAGGGATTCATAATCCCTACCAGAGAAAAACTGGACGATTGGGACAGTTTGGGGACGTCTGTCCTAACTATGCAAATCATGCCATTAAATACCCTTCTTAAACATCGGGAAAAACTTAACCCTTTGGAAACTGTTTGTCACTGCTGTTATCAAGGCAACAGTTATAGACAGTCTTGCAGAACATGTTAATTTTGCAGCAGTGAAACAAACAGGATTCACTAAATTCTACCTTATTAATTTTAAGCTCATGCAAATATATATCATTATTTAATGATTAATTTTTTGGTTAAGGTATAGTTATAAAGTTACTAGCATAATATATGCATATAACTGTGAATATTATGTTCATACTATGCACGAAATAGACACCTTTCTTACAAGCTCAACTCTTAATGACAAAGAGTACTTATAATAATTTATGCAATTTTTACTATCCTCTACATATCCTTTTATCTACGTTGTAATCCTTCTTTATCAATTTCCTACATATATCTCATACCCCCTTTTCTCTGTGGGTGTTTCCCTGCAAAGGAAATATTTTTTGTAGTAAATATAAAAAATATCTGTTTTCTAGAGCCAGCTTGCTCCATAAAACCCTTCTTTCTTTCCTCATTTCCACTCTATTAGTTAAAAATCTGGATCTAATATAGTTTATATTGTTGTTGGAAATCTGAATTCATTTCTGTATTTTGTAATGAATTTTAACATTTGAGTTGGAAGATGGGACTTTCTAGTTTCACCCAGTAAAGATGTATGGTATTGTATTATGAAGACTTGAGGATATGGAATGGTAAAATTTAAAGCCAAAGGGGGAATGGGAACAACAATATTTGTGAACTCCTGCTTTGTAACATCTGCACATCATTATATATCTATATAATTATTTAAAAGGTCATTAGATATAATCTACCCCTTTGGTTTAGAGGCACCTAATTGTTGAAGCCAGACTATCCCTCCCAAGTCTCTTTTAAAGACATCCACCTAAATGAAGAAATTTCTTTCTATGGTTTTATGCACATATATATTCATTTATGAAAAATAGTGAAAAGGCTGGAGCTTGAATCCAGGTCTCCTACTTTCTGGCCAGGAATTCTAACTACTGATCTACTATGCCATATCTCTCACACACTATTAAGGGAATGTTTATTCTTGGATTTTAAGGTATACACCTATATGTGCAAAATGATAGCCACCTTTTCCTTGTTTGTTTTCTTTGGAGGGATTTCTTCATAACATTGCTTTGTGAGTTGGCCACCTAGAAAAAGACCCCTGGTGGTGGTTGGTGTCACTATATGGAGTCTTGCTCACAAAAGCTTTCCCTCAACTGTGTAAAAGAGAGACAGCTTGGTTGTTCAATGATTAAAATACCTGCCTGGGTGACCTGGACTCAAGTCCCAGTAATGTTGTTATTGTTCACATCTGTTTATCTTTGGGTTTTAAGGTGCATACCTCAATGTGTTAGGTTAACCACCTTTTCCTGGGTACACATTTTGAAAGCTTAACCACTCTATACCTTTTCTTTCTCCTCTTTCAAAATAAACTTCTCTTATGCCAATGAATTGGCATCTACTTCTTTCTACCAGAATATTTCTCAATAAATCAAGATTTTCAAACATATCTATCAAAGAATTATTGTTCCTTAATAATAATGTCCTTTCTATTTTCTTTACAAGGGCATTTAAGACTGACAAAACTGTATGACAAAGAATAAGATGTATTTCACTGATAATATCATAAAAAAGCCTAAATCTTGGGAGTTTTTTGTGACAAAAAAAGACATTTGACTGCTGGAAAATTATAACAATTTTTAAGTACTGCACGTTCTCTGCAGCAGCTGCTGTAAGGGAAATTTATGCCCTTGAATGCAATAATGAAAATCTGAGACACTTTTGATAGTCTCTATGAGACTCTACTATAAGATATTGTTCCCAAAACATGTCAGTAAAAATCTAAAACTTTTTCTAAAATACATTTTCCACTCTTAACTCATTATTGAGTATTATTTGAAGCCCACCACTGTACTGGTCCAGTAAAAGGATGTTTGTGGGAGCATTGGGATATAAATAATTATATAAAAAGTGCAAATCAGTGGTAATGTAAAGAAGAATTAGACAAAATCCTCAATAGTTAAAATTTATTTGACAAAGTTGTACATAAAGTTTATTAAAAATTTTAATTTACAAATAAGCAAAATCATAGAAAATAAATAATTTAGCATATTTTAATTTTAAAGAAAATTTGTTTTATCATATCTCATTTAATTTAACATACCATCTTATGGAAAAGACTGGGTTTTATTTATTCTTTGGCTATAAAGCATTAATAGCAATGTGATTCTGGTTATGTTTTTAACAATAGAATAAATCACACATGAGAATGTTACAAGCACCGGGCTGTATAACATGACCCTCAATGATTATTTAACCAGTAAAAAGGAAAAGGAGGTAATATTTCTGTAATTCAAGGTCAAAGACCAACTTCAGACTTGTTAAATATCTATCTCGTTTCTTAATACTTACATAATTTACAAATTGCAACCATTACATCCATGCATCGATGTAAAAAAAATATTCAGTACAAGACCTGCTAGTAAAAATCCTTGTATTAAAATTACTTGTCATTCTTTAAATAAGTAATTGTTACAAGCACAGTTTAATTTTAGTTGGTTAAACATTATCCGCAAAAATGTTTCCAAGATTAAAAAAGGTAATTTTAGAGTTGAAAACATGATCAACATCAAGACTTGAACAGTTGCGATGGTTCTGCTTGTTGTCATGAAATTTCCAAACAATTAGATGGAAAAAATACAACAAAATTATTCTCCGCCTTTGAAGTTTTCCTAGGCAATGAAATATCTCTGGTTCAGAATATTGGAAAACAGGATGAAACCATGGAAAGCATGCAAGCTTCCTTGATTGATTCAAGACCTCCTAGTGAGGTGTCAAATTGTAATGCACAGCCAATATGTGAATAGTTCACTGGCCACTTAACCACAGGCAAAAAGCATACATACTGTCAAATACACTTGCATACACACAAATAAGTTTAAAACTTCAACAAAACAAATCTACACTCAGCCAAAAAATATTAACAAAATAATATAACTAGATGATTTCCAAAATGAAAAGAAAGTAAGTAATCAAAGCAATGATTCATAAAGGAAATAGACTTACAACACACAAGTCACCTACTTGCTTGACTGTGAATTTAAAATTAACTGCCCAGCAGCTTAATGACAATTTATTCATAGAAAATATAAATTCTTGCAAGGATTTCCTATACCTTCTATTATGTACTCTCAACTCCATCAATACTTATTGAGCCAAATGAAAATATCAGATTGCTGATGATTGCAGCAGAAAGACTTAGTAAACTTGAGTGATGAGAGTTACAGATTTTTGTGCCAGTCAGTATTCCTAAATTTGCACTTATCAAATGTTTTTTTTTGACATTTTGATAAAATATAGCAGGTAAACATTCTTTGCAGAAGTGTACATGGTGTTCTTTGCAATCATACTAATCAAGATTGACATCAACCAGTGTTGAAATATGCAAAGGATTTGAAGAACTGCATTGCCCAAAACCTAATGAAAATATTAATGATATGCAAAATCACAGCTAAATGTATGGAATAGTACATTCTATGTTTCAGTGACCAGCATCTATATTTATAGTGCAAAGGAAGGATGTTTATAACAGATGAGTGCGTTGAGAGGCCTAGTTATCTCCTCATAATACTACCTTTAGGCATATCAAACTTATAAAATGCATTTTCAGGTATCCAAAATTTCCTTCTCCCGGATTAAAAATGACTATCCACCATCATCTGGTTAAAAAGGTACATTTTGCAACCAGAGACAATATCCACCGACTGAAACAAGACAGTTTCTCAACAACCTTGTATCACCAAAATGGTGCACAATATAGCTTTCAATATCAAATAAAAAGCATGCAGTCACCAACAATCACTTACATTGTACAACAGTCTTGGCAGGCTATATTTATTTCAGCAGCGCTAACAAAATTTGCAGTCTTTCATTGGGGCTAGGAGCTGAAACTGCCCATTGGTAACTTCCAACAACACTCTTTGGCACAATTTCCATATCCCTACCAACAGCTCATGTTGTCAGTACCCAAAAATTTCCATCCTAACAATCCTGTGGTAAATCCACATGCCACACGATTAAATGGCTGGTGTCACCTTGGCCTTCAGAGGGGCCCTTTTCTCTATCGACCAATCCTCTCACTTCCACTGGTTCATCTCCATCGTCATTTAATCGGTCTTCGCATTCTCCTTCAGCTCCGTCAATGCTTTCTTCCCCCATAACTGCATCAGATTCCCCATGAACTTTGTTGCATTGTCCAGAATGGGAAGTCCTGCCCATCCCCTCCATTTCATCTCCATTGCCTGTAATTAAAAACGTCAAGCAGTCAAGTAGCAGTAAATGAATCCTAGAAGAAGGCAGAACTAACAAGGCCAGCAAAACCCAAATACTGCTGTTTTGCATTGTAAATTTCCTTTACAACCAATTTTTAAAAGAATTGTTATCCTGCTGCAACAATTTCAAAGTATTTTCTTCAAAGCCCTATGCATACGAAGTTTCCTACTGATGTACCCAACCAAATGTGAAGGACACCATTATCATACTGAAGTTAAACAAAAATTAAGAAAAATAGCACGCTGCTTTGGGTCCCTGTTACACATTAGGGTTACATAAGCTTCAAAAGGTACTATCAGTAAAGGTTTTATCAGTACTTAAGGTGAACTACCAATTAACCGTGGGTAGTTTATCTTTTCTTTGAATTCTACATGTATGATTTATATTCTTTGTAGATATTTTCTGCAGGATTTTTAAAATCTTGGATTTTAAGGTATACACCTATATGTGCAAAATGATAGCCACCTTTTCCTTGTTTGTTTTCTTTGGAGGGATTTCGAGAAACTTTTGGCAATTCCAACTAAACATCCTGTAAAATCTGTAAATCATCCTTTAGATTAATTTTTTCTAGGGAAAATTCTCAGCATACCTTTACAGAGCAGAAAACAGNAATAATATTGTATAATACTTACTTGATGATTTTTACAATTTTTAATAGTTACAAGTGAATTATAAAATATGTGATACAAATAACCCAATCGATTTAGAAATGAAAATTGACTGATTATGATTTGCCTTTAAGGGAATGTCATGATAAATCCTGGCATTATAATACAGACTTAAAATGGACTTTAACTGATGTTCACTTTAATGCCTGAAATTATAACATTTTAATAGAGTTAAAGTGAAGATTAGAGTTGCTAATTCATCATATATATATATAACAGTCTTTAAATGAAGAAATTCATAAAAATACACAGTAAGTTAACTTTAAATAAAATATTGACGATCTTACCTGAACCAGTAAAGAAATTCATCAACAAGTAAGACTATATTAATTCCATGAAATAAACTATCAAAAGCAATTAACAAGCAGATAAATAAAATACATGCAAATAACACCAAACTAAACACACAATTATTTTTATCTTCATCATTAAAATACAGCATTTAATGCATGTTCCCAAAAAAATTGTTCATGATAAATATCATCTATTTACAATTATAAAACAATTGACCATGCAGATGGTGCTTCACATGCACAAATATTTTGTGCTGCACAAATACATTTTATCTAAAAGGCATTCACTTAGTTAGGATAAACACATTTTCATAATAAGCTTTTCTGTTAACAAATATCTACAGGTCAGGACTAATTAAAACCATATCCACAATGTCTAGCCACCATTTCATAAGTAAAGTAAAAGAAAACACATAACCAGTTTCCTAGAAAAGATGAGAGAGAAAATTTTAGATGATCAGCTTTTTGTGACACATTGGTATTGCTTCAAGTTCATAAAGGAATAGGGAAATAAGAAAAGTGAGACAAATGAAGCCTTCCCAACAGGAGAGTCACGTATAAATGCAATCCAGCTAATGAAGAATCAGCAGTGGTTTGAGTTATCATTATTTTCCCTGTTACACCTCTTAGAAGAACAGCCATTAGTATAATAAGATGAATGATGCAAAGTCAGTTTAACAACATATCAAGTGACTGGTTTCTAGCATTTTCTAATTCCAAAACAGAGACCTAAATGAAAACAGCTTCCTACCGATGTTTCATGGGAAACAGGAGTGGAAGGGATGGGTAAACACCCTAGTCATGCCTCCTGCCCATCATTATCGTCAAGCCTCCCATCTGGAGACATTTGCCACACTATCAGATGACTAGCTCCATCTGGAATTTCTCCTGGGCTGTTGACTGCATGGGAAAATATTTTGAAGGGATGGAAGGTGATGGGTGTAAAGGAAGAATGATAAAAGATAATGGATAATACCTCAAATTAAATACAAAGCAAAATCAACTTAAAACTGCTTCTTTAAAGTAAATTTTTATAAATAAAAAACAGGTAACACAGTATCGTAAACTTGCAGACATCAATGTATTGGAATAATTCATCAAAATTGAACCATGTTCATTTGATAGCCAGCCATAATCTTGGCAATATAAAAGTGTCGATTCGGCTCTCAATTTCAGCTCCTTTATGCTGTCGTTATGTTCGTGATTCTTAAATAATGTACCTCTACGTTTGAGAACTCTCGTTGAGACTAGATACAGGTAGAGGCATTGAAAGAAATTATATGCCGCGCAGTTACTGCATGAACTTTAAGGGATTCATAATCCCTACCAGAGAAAAACTGGACGATTGGGACAGTTTGGGGACGTCTGTCCTAACTATGCAAATCATGCCATTAAATACCCTTCTTAAACATCGGGAAAAACTTAACCCTTTGGAAACTGTTTGTCACTGCTGTTATCAAGGCAACAGTTATAGACAGTCTTGCAGAACATGTTAATTTTGCAGCAGTGAAACAAACAGGATTCACTAAATTCTACCTTATTAATTTTAAGCTCATGCAAATATATATCATTATTTAATGATTAATTTTTTGGTTAAGGTATAGTTATAAAGTTACTAGCATAATATATGCATATAACTGTGAATATTATGTTCATACTATGCACGAAATAGACACCTTTCTTACAAGCTCAACTCTTAATGACAAAGAGTACTTATAATAATTTATGCAATTTTTACTATCCTCTACATATCCTTTTATCTACGTTGTAATCCTTCTTTATCAATTTCCTACATATATCTCATACCCCCTTTTCTCTGTGGGTGTTTCCCTGCAAAGGAAATATTTTTTGTAGTAAATATAAAAAATATCTGTTTTCTAGAGCCAGCTTGCTCCATAAAACCCTTCTTTCTTTCCTCATTTCCACTCTATTAGTTAAAAATCTGGATCTAATATAGTTTATATTGTTGTTGGAAATCTGAATTCATTTCTGTATTTTGTAATGAATTTTAACATTTGAGTTGGAAGATGGGACTTTCTAGTTTCACCCAGTAAAGATGTATGGTATTGTATTATGAAGACTTGAGGATATGGAATGGTAAAATTTAAAGCCAAAGGGGGAATGGGAACAACAATATTTGTGAACTCCTGCTTTGTAACATCTGCACATCATTATATATCTATATAATTATTTAAAAGGTCATTAGATATAATCTACCCCTTTGGTTTAGAGGCACCTAATTGTTGAAGCCAGACTATCCCTCCCAAGTCTCTTTTAAAGACATCCACCTAAATGAAGAAATTTCTTTCTATGGTTTTATGCACATATATATTCATTTATGAAAAATAGTGAAAAGGCTGGAGCTTGAATCCAGGTCTCCTACTTTCTGGCCAGGTATTCTAACTACTGATCTACTATGCCATATCTCTCACACACTATTAAGGGAATGTTTATTCTTGGATTTTAAGGTATACACCTATATGTGCAAAATGATAGCCACCTTTTCCTTGTTTGTTTTCTTTGGAGGGATTTCTTCATAACATTGCTTTGTGAGTTGGCCACCTAGAAAAAGACCCCTGGTGGTGGTTGGTGTCACTATATGGAGTCTTGCTCACAAAAGCTTTCCCTCAACTGTGTAAAAGAGAGACAGCTTGGTTGTTCAATGATTAAAATACCTGCCTGGGTGACCTGGACTCAAGTCCCAGTAATGTTGTTATTGTTCACATCTGTTTATCTTTGGGTTTTAAGGTGCATACCTCAATGTGTTAGGTTAACCACCTTTTCCTGGGTACACATTTTGAAAGCTTAACCACTCTATACCTTTTCTTTCTCCTCTTTCAAAATAAACTTCTCTTATGCCAATGAATTGGCATCTACTTCTTTCTACCAGAATATTTCTCAATAAATCAAGATTTTCAAACATATCTATCAAAGAATTATTGTTCCTTAATAATAATGTCCTTTCTATTTTCTTTACAAGGGCATTTAAGACTGACAAAACTGTATGACAAAGAATAAGATGTATTTCACTGATAATATCATAAAAAAAGCCTAAATCTTGGGAGTTTTTTGTGACAAAAAAAGACATTTGACTGCTGGAAAATTATAACAATTTTTAAGTACTGCACGTTCTCTGCAGCAGCTGCTGTAAGGGAAATTTATGCCCTTGAATGCAATAATGAAAATCTGAGACACTTTTGATAGTCTCTATGAGACTCTACTATAAGATATTGTTCCCAAAACATGTCAGTAAAAATCTAAAACTTTTTCTAAAATACATTTTCCACTCTTAACTCATTATTGAGTATTATTTGAAGCCCACCACTGTACTGGTCCAGTAAAAGGATGTTTGTGGGAGCATTGGGTAATGAATAAATAAAATAAAATCGATATCTCGGATCTATAAATGAAAGTACGGGCTCTGGACTTTGGGCTTCTTCTTGCACGTCCATGATTGAGCAGTACATAGCGAATTCCAAAGAGACAACTTGGGTTATGTATGTATTTGTGAATGCTTTCTGTAAATGCGTCTGAAGCAACGGCAGTTCGGTAGTTTGAAATATATAGAAAATGTCGTCCTAACACAAGGAGTTCTATAGTGGTTCCTCTAATTGCTCCGAAACTTTTGTTTTCAATCCATCCTTATTTTTCTAATCATTCATCAATCAGTTATGCATTCGAAACAAGGTTACATAAAATTATAACTAAACATTACTCTTATAACCTTGTGGTTGTCATAGTAATGTGATTGATTCCAATCTACATCCTTGTTAACTCATAATTACATAATTCTAAGGCATTTAAATGATATATATTCAACTATCCGTGTACGGACCTCGGGTCTCCGGAGGCCCGAGAAATACTTTTTCGAAAATAATTCAATGCACNGTTCTTGAAATCCATAACAACCTTGTTTTTTCCACCAGGGTCGTCCCAAGACCGAGCATTTACCCAGGGCACCTCATGACCTTGGTCTAAGATTTTTGTGAAGTGCAGACACCTTCATGATCTTTACACTGATAAAACATTTATAAAACAATCTGTGGAAAGTTATTAATTAAAGGTGGTTAAGATTTTATGAGTTAACTTGCTCTAGAATGTAAGAATTGATCCAACTGATAGTGGAAATATTCAAATAATGCAAAAAAATTGTCTATCAGGAAGTTTTCTTTTAAAAATTCTGTCAAGTTAATTTAGAATAAAAGTTTCATGAATAAATTGATTGCAGCCGATAATTATCACAGTTTATTGCAGTCCATTTTAATTCAATTAATCACTCGATTTTTCTCTGTTTTCAAATGTGATAATAATTATGGTAATGATATAAGAACTGTACAAATAAATGTTAGTTTTGATCCCAAGGAAGAATGGACTTGAAAAAAGTCTGACGGGACCGGGAATCGAACCCTGGTCTCGGTCCTTGGGATTTTACCCATTTTAGTTTGTTAGTTTTGATATTTTAATGAAGACAAAAAGATTATCATTTGATATGGTAAGAGCATTTAAAATATTAGACATTTTTAAAGTATAAATACAAAAGAAGCACTTCCTGACTCCCAGCTCAGGGTACTTACACACCTCTGACCAACCCTGGTTAGCACTAAATGTGAAAGCAATGATCTTCCCTTCTGGATGAAGCAAATATAAAAAATTAAAACTATCAGGATTAACTTCACAAAGATGGATACATCAATGTACAAAATGTTAGGCAGCTATAATGAAATAATTGTAAGTACTTATAAAATATATGCCTTTTCTTTTCACCCTGATACATAAAATTAATGGACTTCTGCATTTTGCCAATTAGAATAGTAAATGTTACTACTGTTACGTTAGGTGACAATTTCCATTTTTGCATGGTGCTTGTGCAGATGCTTATTTTCAAATCATTTTAACATATAATCTGATCAACCAAGTCACTGCAATCAAGGATTAAAATGGAAATGTATTTATTAAGAGGCAATTATCTATACTGCATTTACTCTGTAGAACATAAAACTCGATAACTTAAAAAGTTGACTGCTTTTTTGATGCTAGACAAGTAACTGAAATAAATATTCAAACGGAGAATTATAAAAGAACCTAAAAGAAGGGATTTAATAAATTTTAACTTTCTTAGAATAGAACAATGAACTTTCTTAGAATAGATTATGACAATGGTGTACAAATAATTCTTGCATTCCTCAGTTTCTTACAATGAAGATTACCCGTACTAAAATTTACTTTCCTTAGCTTAACTAGCAATACTTAGTGGCGAGTCATGCATAAAAACTCCATAGAAATTAGTTGATTATACTTATGGAAGTACAAAAGATGCAACTGAAAAAGAAAAGAGATGAACGATGTACAAGGAAAGTAACAGAGCCTAAGAACCAAGCATGGGGGTCTTATAATCCTACACAAGGGTGGGAATTTTAGTAAAAAAATATTTAAGGAAATATGATTCACGAAAATGGTAATTTTAATGACCTTACCATTACGGAAATCAATGTAGCCTTCTCCGCCAGACATGACAAGCATAGAACGGACAGTTGACTTCTGTGGTGAGACTGGAGATGTAGGTTCAGACCTATTACAATCGATTACAGGACTCTGGCCAGGAGTGGGAGTTGACTGTCTTCTACCACCTTTAAATATATATGATTTATATTTTACCTTATTCACCTTATAATGAATAACATATAATGATTCAACCCTTGACTTACACGTTCATTAGAATCAAAAACACTGATTTTAGTAACTTATTGCACTGACAAAAGTAAATAACATAACTATGATGGTCATTATCTGACAATTTGAACATTGTTCAGGTTTACTGATTCAATCTCTAACTTTGACTAAGGTAACAATGACAATAACAATTATAAGGACATCATAAGGGGATGACAGCAATGATAAATTTTCAAGACACAACCTAAGGTGTACAAATCTAATAGATCATTTAAGAGAGATGAACCTAATTTGATAAAGATGTATCTTCATTGAGTTCGTAGCTTTCACAAGACTATGCACAACTCTTTACTTTCTAGTAGATATTTTAGAAAGAAAACAATAATTCTAAAATACATGGGAAAAATGTTACCTGGAACAGCTACAAAAAATTTGACAGCATCATGATGTCCATGAAAAGAGATCTGAACATGTGCTATAGAACAGTATGGAATAAAACTTCCTGGAGTGATTTTATGTCCTCTACTGTCACCATAAACTCTAACAACACTTCCTGGCACCTTCCCAAAATGGGATGAAGCAGCTCTACCTCCAGCATCTGTGTAGATCAATTTTAAGAGTAAATATTAAAAGAAGTATGAATATATGGAATGGAACAGAAATATGAATAATATAATGGAATAAGAAAATCTGATTCTGTACTTTTGAACTCTTTAAATAAGTTGAGATATGCCTTATAGTAGCAGTTATCAAAGTTGCTATACTACTGTTCATGGAGTTTTATTATGATTTGTGTTCTTGAATCTATTACCTTGGAAACTAAATTAATCTGATATTATTGATAGGAGAAGTTCATCAAGATAAAACCACATTATATTTCTTACAAAAACGTAATTCCAAAATAAGAATTAAGCTTAAGAAAGCCATTACTAAGATCATATCCATGTTGGGAACAAAAAGATACTTTAAAAACCATTTCAAAGGAGATATGTCTATTCAAGGTGATTTTAAGATACTTTCAAAGCCTTCAATTTTCTTTTTAAATTCCCTTAGTCTATACAAATATTCGTTAATTGGACAATTTCAGGGATAGACATAAACAGTAACAGCAAATGAAGACACAACCATTCCTTAACCAGAAAAATCTGATTAGCCAGGACTCGAACCTGGGACCTAGGGGTTGGAGCGCTAACACACTAACCATTCTGCCACCATGGCCTGTCATGGTCTGAATTCAACCTTTTTTTCTTTACCTTCTAAATGATTTTATTTCTGAAGATGTTTATATTTTAGATTTTGCTTAGCAATAAAATAATCAACCATTTTAATTTTACATTACATATATTAATAGGATTTACAATGAAAAATATTGGGGTATCTTTAAATTGGACTTATGTTACATGTTGAAAAAGCCATCGGAGCACATATAGATGCAAGTGACTTACTTTCCATCAATGGAACTGATATGATGACACCATTTCCAGTACCAATCCAAAGTCGACTTGATGAAATGAGTAGTGCTGTGATTCGAGCAAAGGAAAAGCCCACCTTTCCAGTGCCTATAAAGAGGTCACTCAATAAGGCATATGAAAATCATTCAACTTTCTCTAAAACTAAAAGTGCATGAAGATGATGGATAGTTGATAGTTAAATTGGTGAATTTAAATGAAAGTTCCTCAATTATTTTCTGAGTTTCATTAGGCCACAAATGTAAATTTTTAATTCTTAAAAACGCAAAGATTCACTGGCATGTTATAAAGAAAAGTTAATAGGAATAATACCAAAGATATTAGATAATAGTCAACTTTTGCATTACTCAATTATTTTTTTAACATTGCTATTGGCTATTTACTGAGTTATAACAATTGAAAAGTATTAATTAACACAAATAATTTTACAGAATAATCAAAGGATAAATGAACAAGCAAGACTAAGAAAGCTCTTTAATGAAACTACTGCAGGTAATTGCACATGCTGGGACAGATTACTAAGTTGATTATTAGTAAAATGTTAGGCAGCTATAATGAAATAATTGTAAGTACTTCCTCCCTTCTACAGAAAAAAACTTAATCCATATAATTTCCATACCCATAAATGGAAAAAGAGTTTATGTTACACTTGAAAAGTAAAACTTGGAATAAGAATGATTATAAAAATCAATCAGAAAACCTGACTGAGGTTACAAATTATTTTATCTCAACTCTTCTATAGATTGTACATGTATGTTGTTATGATAAATATTTCATCCTACATAATGAGAGACATTTCAAAACATTACTTTACTACAGAAATAGGGGAAAATTAAAAAAAATATTCAGACACTGAAGAAAAATCCTTTTTAATGGGAAAAGTTAACTATTTAAAAGGTTTAAAACCCAAACAAAAAAGTCAGGAATTTGTAAATTCAACCCTAGGTCAAACTGATGGTAAAATGAAGACACATCTACACAAAACTATTCATTAGATTATATAATGATGTGAAACCTTTTTTTAACAGGACAAGGGTGTAATATTGCAATGAAAAGGAAAACTGCAGCACCCACCTTAGGTTTCAAATTAATTAGGTTATAACGACCAAAAAACAAACTAACCCCTAACCATAAAACATTTTTGTGATACTAAAGTAAATGCAAATTTCTATGGAATGAAAGTGGTTAAGATATTGTCTCTGAATGTGGAACATGGTACAAGAATGTAAAATTATCAATAGGAATAATATGTTGAAATTTAATATCCCTAGCCTCCAGAAATGCAATCTCATTTGGGAATGTGTTTCAGCTTATATGATGAATTAAGGAAAATCTTGAAAAAAGATGTTTATTATAGGTAAAAATCGCTCTATATATGGCTTAAGCAGAGAGATTTAATCAATGTATCATGCAAACAAAAAGTAAATAGGAACATAAGTAAATTACACTACAGGAATAAAAATGCATGCAACATGATTAAAAAAAGCAATAAGAAATTAGGTGTATAACATACTACCTCCTGGGAAAACAGCTATTGTGCAGAGGATTGTGGCAACACCCAAAGGAGAAGACGGAGACGAGGAGAGAGCGCAAATTAAATTTTGCTTCCATATAATTTCAGCACATTCATTATTCAAAAGGTAATATTCTTTTAAATATAAAATTGATAATGAAAATCTATTATGTACTTTTAAAATAAAAATTAATTACATTCAAACTGGCAGTTGATAAGAGTTCAGTGAATGATTCTGGTTTAACAAAATTAGACAATATTCTATTTGAAACTGCATTTACTGCATAATAAGCTAAAGCCAATAAAAGATAATAGAGCTTCAGGTAATACAATACTCATTGCCCATTTTTTATGAAAGCCAATCCATTAGTAGAGCAGCCATATGATACATAATCACTACTATAGCAATTAATTAGATAACTTTACTTTTATTAGCAGGAACTTATAAACACTGTCATAGATCTGTAAATATATCTCACTGAATATACTTAAGACATAAAAGGTACTTCCGAAAATTCAAGGAGATAATAACATAAAACTCAAATTGGAATATTTAAGTTGTGGATTTGAATTTAGATAAAAGCACGAGAGGTTAAGGCATGTCTACGCAGCTCTTGACAAAAATAAACCATGCACAGGATATCAAATAGGTGGGAGATTTGGCTTTAAAAATTTGGTCTGGATCATGAGGGTAACTGGAAATTTGTATTTTGCACTTGATTAAGCAGCACCACTTGCTTACCCAACATCTTGCTCACGTAAGGTTCAATGTCAACATCCTGTAAATGCTCATATGTGTGAGCATGGTAGAGCCTGAGAGTGGAGTCCATCCTTATTGAAACCCAAACTCCCTCACCAAGCCATGCCATCTGCCGTATCTGACTATCTTTCCGTGGATGTACATGGAATGATGCCTGCATTCAACAAACAGTATATTTAATTTTGTTGACCACAGAGATATTTAGCTAATATATTTTTTAAACTAATAGTATCACTGTTTGAAACTGCTCAATTCAAAATTCACATAAACTATTGCACTAATCAAAGGGAATGTATTTTCCCCTCCTGAACTTCTGAAGAAAAGGATGTTCCTTTCAAAAAAATATGCAGAACACTCAACTTAAAATGGATTGAATATATAACATGCTTGNAACTTTCTTCAATTTTCTATTATTTTATAATATAATAACCTCTTGGCACTTCCGAGATTCCATCCTTAATTATTCCAGAAACGCCTTGAAGATGGTGGCTACTTGCTGAGGCAGGCATATCTCCTTGCCTTGAATTTTTGGATGAGCCAATCATATAAACACATGTTTATATATATAAACATGTGTGTTTCAGACAGCAAATTTCCTAAATGTGTTCTTGAAATCCATAACAACCTTGTTTTTTCCACCAGGGTCGTCCCAAGACCGAGCATTTACCCAGGGCACCTCATGACCTTGGTCTAAGATTTTTGTGAAGTGCAGACACCTTCATGATCTTTACACTGATAAAACATTTATAAAACAATCTGTGGAAAGTTATTAATTAAAGGTGGTTAAGATTTTATGAGTTAACTTGCTCTAGAATGTAAGAATTGATCCAACTGATAGTGGAAATATTCAAATAATGCAAAAAAATTGTCTATCAGGAAGTTTTCTTTTAAAAATTCTGTCAAGTTAATTTAGAATAAAAGTTTCATGAATAAATTGATTGCAGCCGATAATTATCACAGTTTATTGCAGTCCATTTTAATTCAATTAATCACTCTATTTTTCTCTGTTTTCAAATGTGATAATAATTATGGTAATGATATAAGAACTGTACAAATAAATGTTAGTTTTGATCCCAAGGAAGAATGGACTTGAAAAAAGTCTGACGGGACCGGGAATCGAACCCTGGTCTCGGTCCTTGGGATTTTACCCATTTTAGTTTGTTAGTTTTGATATTTTAATGAAGACAAAAAGATTATCATTTGATATGGTAAGAGCATTTAAAATATTAGACATTTTTAAAGTATAAATACAAAAGAAGCACTTCCTGACTCCCAGCTCAGGGTACTTACACACCTCTGACCAACCCTGGTTAGCACTAAATGTGAAAGCAATGATCTTCCCTTCTGGATGAAGCAAATATAAAAAATTAAAACTATCAGGATTAACTTCACAAAGATGGATACATCAATGTACATCAATGCAAAGATTTGCCAAAGATTGGCAAAGATAAACAATATGAAGATATTTTTTGAAGCAAGTTTCAATTTTAAAGTTCTATTATAATAAAAATATAAATTTGAAATATTAACATTAAAGTAAATATTATTGAACACTGGGCCTATTCCTCAGCTATCAGATCCTTACTTTGGCTCAGCTTTGATGAAAGCTTAATAATTAATTATTCAATGCAATACTTATAAAGAATAAGTGAAATGCTTGCAACAGGAAACCTACCTCTATTTCTAATGTCCTTGGATTCAACACATGAATTATGTTTCCATATCCACACCAAACTTTAGAGTGCACTACTGTCATACAGCGGATGGACTTTCGAGGCTCCCCTAAGTCCACCAGGAAGTATGAGCTGAGATCCCATTGACCAGCTGACTGTTGCTCTGAGTTTTCATTAGATGATGCATCGTCATTTTCCTTTTTCTGAAAACTGTGGCGTCTGAACACAGCAACTGTGCCATTTGCTAGGGCAACCAGCACCCTGCCACGAATGTGCCTGCAGAGAATATAAATAATAATGATATAGCACTGTAATAGCCAATGTATCACACTTAAACACTGAAAATTAAAACATAAAATTGATTTAAATTTACATGTCTTTCTAGTGGAAATTTTCTAGAGTAATTTGCATTTAAGCCCAAGTGATCTTTAGTAAAAGTATGTAGTTGTTTGACAGTAGAGTATTTTCCTATTGATAATGTGCACCTTCCATCTTGGAGTGCTTAAGAAAATGCATAGAGAACACCAAGTAGATACAAAGATACAGTGCACTTTATAATGTATAATCCCATGAATGTACCATGTATTCTTAAATCTAAGATGCACCCAAGTTTGGGAAGTAACTTTTCTCTGATACTAGCTTTACGAAAATGCAGTTTTAGATAAATTTAACACACCTCCATATTTTGTAAATGCAAAAAGTTTCTAAAAATGCACAAAGGATGCATCTTAGATTTGAGAACACACTGTATAATGATATATGATTTGAGAATACACTGATAATATCAAAATTCTATAATTAACAGGAAAAGAGATATTTACACAAATGTATAACGTAATACTATGATTGGAAGTGGCACTATTTTCAAAGTAGTACTGAAGAGTTTTAATTTTTATTAAAATAATGATTAGCGATGTTTTCCATGTTTTTGAAGTCTGAATTTTTTTACTTCTGAGGGTTAAAAATTGGATGATAAACTTAATTGATCTATGTTCAGCTACCAGTTTAACCTCTATTTACAAGTAATTTTACAGATAATTAATGCAAAAAAGGTTTTAACAAAAAGAAATAAGGTTGTAAAAACAAGGTATCGATTTGAAATTTTTTGTTCGATAACGCATGCATTATTGATGGGAAAAGAGAGTATTTATAGTATATGGTGACTAACACATACATAGATATAAACATGCCATTACAAAGGGTAGAGCACAAATTTCATTTCCATAGAGTACCATAATGATTTCTTACGGAAAAATTGACTGTTGGGAACTTTGAGGTTAAACCTGCAATGCTTTTTCCTCACACTTCAACCACTGGATCTATGATTAGTCGAAAATTGCACTTCTCAGGTACAACAAAAACACACTTGCATTATTGGAACAAATAGACAAAAAGAGATAAAAATAAGTAGTCCTAGTAATTTTAATTTCTTTGCTCACTCAATTGCAAATATTAAGTCTTACTTTTAAATAACTGAAATGTAAGAGTTTAGAGAATGTTGGAGATACTTACACAATGCTAAGTACAGAATCCTTCAGTTTAATAGAGTGAATGCACCTACGCCAATGTGCCACTGATGAATGAACGTAGATGGCACCAGTTTTGGAGCCAAGCCACATGGTTGGAAGCACACTGCTCATCTTCTCAACCTCAGCATATGCAAACTCATTATCTGCAATTTAAAATTCCATTAGTTTGGCAAAATAGACTGGAAGCAAGCTAGAACTATGTTCACCCATTTGTAGGCAGTGCCATTAGATTGTGTTTGTCAATTTTCCTCTTGATCCTTCTAAAAGGATACCTTGTATTATTAAAGCATTTCATAAGACATTGAATATAGAAGGCAAGGGCTATCTTGCTTATAGAAAGACATTGCATACATTGACTATGGCCATCTAGTCTACAAATGGGTTAACCTAACTTAAATTTAGTAAGTTGATGAACATTTAATTATTATTGCTGAGATTTTGAAGCTTTATGCCAATGAAAGTAACTTTCTTCAATTTTCTATTATTTTATAATATAATAACCTCTTGGCACTTCCGAGATTCCATCCTTAATTATTCCAGAAACGCCTTGAAGATGGTGGCTACTTGCTGAGGCAGGCATATCTCCTTGCCTTGAATTTTTGGATGAGCCAATCATATCAACCTCTACTCCTAAATAAGTAGAATACAATCTCCAAAGTAATTTCACTAGTACTAAAAATTCTTCAACCAGAAATATGAGCAACCAAAGGATGCTTGAACAATACCAAATGTGCAATGGCAAGACAATGAAATAAAATGACCATCATTATTACAAAGATAACAAGATATGGTGACAACTTTCTGAACCTAAATTTTTATGGTTGGTTCAGAAAAATCATTAATAATAATTAATTTCTAAAATAAATTCCCAAGAC
>KZ308297.1:527056-566402 GCA_000376725.2 Ladona fulva | reverse complement strand
ATCTTTTATTCAGTTTATATCCTTTCTGATAAATTTTATAATTTAAAAATGCAAATTTCCAGAAGAACAAAGAATTAAACAATTGCTTGAATGCATATCTTCAAGGGGTACATGCAAATTATGAATCAAGTTAAATATTTCCATAATACTTCCCACAATTAAAAACAAAAAACTACATGTTTAACACTTATGCTAGGCCAGGCTGCTATATTTCAGGCCATTCTTCTCTTCTCTGTGGTAATTTGTTCATATTATACATTGTGGGATCTCAGATCAAAATGTAAAGATTTTGTTTTGAGAGAACTGGGATAACTGATCTCGAACGTTTGTATACATACATTGTACAGTACATTGGGGAATAAGAGTCCTTTCAAGGTTCTCTTGCCTTGTGCCCTTCTACAGTTGTCCCTTTTATGAACCTTACGGGACATTCAAGGTTTGGGACTTTGTTGCAGGCACGTGGGTGGCATGCTATTCACCCATAGCAGGCAAACTCTTGGTAGCATATGCCCAAAAAATTTTTCAGTGAGTGAAAGTTACATTCCACACATCAATTTTGATTTGCTCATAATTTCATGCCATAGTTTTACCAAAACCAGTTATTATGACTGCTTGAATAGTACTACTGCTTTGAAATCCTTTATAAATATATCTTGCACAATATTGTATGCAAATGAACGCTGAAAGTAAATGCAGTACTCACCAGATAATTATTATTTTTCTGCGGGATCTCCTACATCAAGGTGTATATATTTACACTATTTACACTGTACAAAATTTACACTACATTTGCACAGTACAAAATTTATACTACTTGCTGGTTGTGCTGAATGTCAGTAGTTTTTTTCTGCATGGTATGCCCGGAAGCAAGGAGCAGCACATAGGGCGACATTGCAATCCTTAGATTTATAAATAGTTTCTTTTGAGACGCACACACTACATATAGTTTATGTTTTATCATTTTTTGGATGCTGAAGGAGAATTCAAACCAGGGAAATGGTGACCAATAAGTTTCAAGTGCTGAACTGTGGGCGACGACTTCTATCTCTCTTGTTTATCTTTACAAGATGCTCCATATTTAGCTATTATTGAATTTATAAGTTCCATCCTGAACATAAGATTTTTGTGGTTCCCTCCATTTTTTGAGGATAACGTATGAGGTCAAAACGCAAAAATCAAGCAGATGCTGGATTATTTTTTGGTAGTATTTCTTCATTCTCTTGCTAGCTACACTATAGAATATCATATTTGGTCAGAAAGATCCATACCACCCATTGCATCATTATAATAAATGCAAACCTCTGGTTTCATCTTCATACCACCCTTTCTTTCTTTTACAGACTTCAATTTTGCATTGTGAATACTGCTAAGCATATAAACATCACTTCTGTGTCTCCTTTTCAACACCATCAACTTTTTTGGAATGCTGCAACTTCTCCTTTTTGCAATTTTGTATTCGTTACATCTTCTGGAAGCTCCTTGCAATTTCAACGGACAGTTCCAACATCATCCGTTTATAGTATAGTAAGTAAATCAAAAATTTCAGGGCTGCTATAATAATTATCTAAGCCTATCGAATACCCTTTATTCAGAAACTTTTCTGATAAATTTAGCACTATTTTTGTAGGCTTGGTAAAGTTTTTCAAATCAACACCTTCTATTACATTTTTAAAATCGGTATCCTTTCCAGTATATATGATAATGTTCCATACATATCCTGACTTTGCCTCACAAAGTTTAAAAGATTCCATCCAAAAATGAGATATTTTCTTAGGAATAAAAACTTTCCATGACAACTACCCTTTCCACGGAAGTAAACTCTCATCAATAGAAATTTCAGCATTGGGTTTGTAACTCTCAGAGAATTTCTTCAATAAATAATTTAACACAAGATTTATTTTAAACAATTTTTGTGAGCTCGCACTCCTCCATAAAAACTTAAGAATGACAGTAAAGAATAAAACGGTATCTTTGGGTGTTATTACCCTGAAAGATTGAAATTTTGGGGAAGACCGTCCCATGTATGAAGATGATTCAAATAAGAACTGAAAGAAATACGAAGTAATAAAGGATCTCGTAAGATGGCAGGACCAACAAGAAAGCCTTGAGGGGCAGAACCTCAAGGTAATGCCTGACACATATTTCAAATACTATGCACCCATCTTCAGAGGCAACCTGATGTCATTTGAAAATTCTTTTGCAAAATGCTATATAAATGACTCAAGATTATAAATTCAGGATGTTATGGAGGTCAGGGTGGAGGGGTTTGGGTTGAGGGTGGTTTGAATGTGTTAGTTGGAGGCAAAGTTAATCACTGATATAGTGGGGAATGGGGGATTGGTCCTAGGTTGCTATGCATTATCCTGCTTTTTTTGTGTAGGTAGATACTGTCATAAGAGTCAAGTTTTCTTGGGTCGTTAATTGCTTTGGGTAATGTCAAATTTTAAAAACTTATGTGGTGGTCATTTTCAACTATGTGAGTAGTATCTCTAGAATTACTACATCTACTGTTTTTAAAATGGGCCATATGTTCTTTAAAACATATTTAGGGTCTGCGTCATGTTTGACCAATGAATACTTTCTTGCAGTGGTCAGAGGAAACTTCTTATATGCCTGATTTATGTTATTTTGGGATTGTATCTTTGGGGTTATGTAAAAGTTAGGAAAATTTGTTATTTTTCACATACATCAGTGTTAAATCTAATTTTATAAGTATTTTTGTGAGATTGTTTATGATCAGGTTATGAGGATGGTAATATAACTTGTTCCATTATCTTTTTTTGCATCAGTCAAAGTTTTATACTTTCTTCTTTTTAATTTAACTTATGTTTGTGAAGGATATTGTCAATAATGTTTGCATGGTATCCATTCTGTGTGGCACATATTTTTTGTGTAAGATAATTCTTTATTGAAATCTGTTTTTGAAAGCAGTATATGTAAGAGCCTATGTATCATTGAATAGAATGGTGCTAATTTGTGAGTAATATGATGGTTAGAATCATTAGGAATATATATTGGGTCTATAGGTGCACTAAAGAGTAAGTGCTGAAGATGAATTGACTCAAAAAGGTCAGTGTTGCAATAGAACTCTATGATTAAGGACATAATAATGCTTTAACCGATTGATGAATAAAATATTTGGTAAACGAAGTTAAAATTTCAGCTGAGTGAATGAATTTTATTTTGCATATTAAAGAGCTTTACATAAGATTGTTGAAAGGTATCCTAGCACCAAATCAAAAACAGATTAGACTGCCAACATTGGTAGATTAAATGTCAACGTTGAAAAATATTCTGAAAGATTTTTGAAGTGTTTCATGACAGAAAATGGCATCAGTGTTACCTCATAACAGGAATGAATGAGATATCTAAACAGTAAACAGGACCTAAACCGCAAGGAAAAAATGGAACACAGCTATAAAAGAATTTGAGGTTTAAAAAGACTCCAAGAGCTGTTATTCCAACAGTTCACTCTTTCCCTCTGAGAGTAAAACAGGAAAGAAGAGAAAGAGAACAGATTAACCAGCATTCTAGGAATCACCTAATGTGCATTTCAATAGCAATGATATGATCTTCTGAGGTAGAGTATTCATTGACCTCTATTGAAAGAGGAAATGACCACTAAATATTTCTATTCCAGCAGCTCTTATACTATTTATGAATGAAGATAACTCAGAATACAGAAAAATACGAAAACAGTGTTTTTTGCCAAAGACATTTTAAATAGTCCTTCTTGGCACCCATTTCTGCTGTTTCTATATCTTCTTGAAATTACGCTTTGGGTTTGTTTACTCATCAGTGCAGCTTAACATGTGTTTACAAGTTTCTCTTTACTTGCATCTTCCATCATGAAGCAAAAGTTTAGAGTGTATCAAGTCTACCAGCATCTAATGCAATATGCAAGGTTGAATACATCTTACTGCCAGAGGAAAATTTTTAGGTTACCTTATAAAAGGAACATTACAAGATGTTGCTGTACCCAAAATGATGTAGAAAGAACTAGATGCAACAAAGAGAAAGAAGTTGCGCAGGAATTGGCTCCATCTATAACAATTATGAACTGTTTCAGAAAGCCAGAGATTAAATTTTAAACTTTCCCATGATGTTGTAAATTGGCAGTTTTGAAAAACTTTTATAGTGAATTTGAGAGAAGTACATAGTGAACTGGATTTTTCTGCTTTGTTCAATAAATCTCAGCTCCAATTCTGCCATAAACAAACTGAACAGTAAAAACTTTTTGATGGAAAACTTTTTAGAAAACATTTAAATTAGTTTTAAACTTCCCAGAAGGTCCTTGGCAACTAAGTTTTTGAGCAGTTTAATTCATTATATAATATTTATATTAAAAATATGTTCCTAAGTCAAATGTTGTAATAGAAAACAATCTTTACAAAAGCTTTTAGTATTAAAGTTATTAAAGAAACTTTTCATATGAAAGAAATCTGCTCAAAATCTTTAAATATATAAAATTTTACTGCACTACTGATAATCATTGGTCCTGGGATGACAGAGTCAGCCAAGACCAGGAATCAGGATAATGTTTGAAAAAAATGGTTCAATATAAAGACTGGCAGGGTAAACAGGAGTTACTGAAAAACAAAGTATGACACCTTAAGAAAATGAATGCTTGGAATGTTACTCACAAGTCAACAAAGAAAGCAGACTTTTTCTTGCCCTTAAGATTTGGCAGTTCATCCTTACGAGCCCTGCATGACGCAGCAACACGTACTGCTTCTTGAAGATCCATGAATTTTTCCTTGTATTGATTCCTCTCCATCAGCACCCTGGCCATTTCCATTCGAGTAAAACGTTTTCTCTGAGCATAAGGGACATCGTCCTAAAAAGAAATTTTCATACAGTCAAATAATCACAGAGTATGTTGAATGTTAGATATACACATTCAATTTGTAGCTTAACATTTACAAGTGAGGTATTCCTAATGATTTTGAGCAATTTAAAGATTTATCTACATTACATCCATAGAGTTTCATTGTTTATTACATTATTCCTCTGAAAATGGAGTTTTTAATATCTTTGAGTACTAGTGTTTAATAAAAATGAATTAAAACAAGAAATCATTACTCATATTTACTTGGATATTTATATTGAGGTCATTGGTTACAGAAAATTCAAAGCAATAGTATGAAAAGTGAAGTACCAGCATGTAGTAGTGAAGAATCATCTATTACCCAACTTCCATAACATATAAGGCCAAATGCATTGAACAATACTGTGATGTAAAGAACAGTGCATCTATTTTCCTTAAAAATCATTTGAATTCTACTGATTTTGGGGCTAAAAACAACATTCCCTAATATTTTATAAAAATGCCTTGACGAAATATGAAATTAATTGATACTCAATTCTTAAAGATCTC
This sequence comes from Ladona fulva, assembly GCA_000376725.2. Taxonomy (NCBI): domain Eukaryota; kingdom Metazoa; phylum Arthropoda; class Insecta; order Odonata; family Libellulidae; genus Ladona; species Ladona fulva. The sequence goes on along the minus strand of KZ308297.1, from coordinate 561,025 downwards.
ACAAGGAAAACATCTACCATTACTTACAACAAATTTATCTCATACAATCCAAAATAATAAGTAATTTTCCTAAAAGATCCATGGCTGTAATACATGGGGTTCAGCCATATTAAAATTTTTCTACACATAGATATTAAACAGGAAAGCTTCTAATGAGTCATTGATTCACAAATGATGAATGGTAATACCTCATCATCAGACTTGGAAGCTTTGGCAGCTCGCTCAGCCTCCTCACGAACTCGTTTAATCTCTTCCTCAAGTTCAGAAACTCGTTGTCGTAACCTCTCCTTCACTGCCTGCAGGGATCTGATTTCTTCTCTAAGCATATCTTGCTCACTGCAAACCAAATATGCAAATAATTTAATTTGGACCTCACAAAGCGGGAATGGTTACAAAACTTGATGTTGGGTGAAGATGCAATTTATACCAAAAATGTCTTCTTGATACATCCTAATGCTTTTTCTGATGTAAAATTTTAACAAATAACAGAAATAATTCAAACTACCGGTAAATTTCCCAGATATTCTTAGCTAGTAAAAGTTAAAATATTTATTGAGAAGTGACTGAACTAAGTATGACAGAGCCTAAGGTGCAAAATAAGCTTGTCAATGTTGAATTACACTCACTAAACATTCTTAAAAATTGATTCTACCAGAGATCAAAGACATATCAGATCACTCATACTAAAATAACCATAAACTAAAAATATAGAAACACAAAATAATGGGTCTTTATTATATTCTAAATAGGAATGATAAAAATTTCTGGATCAGCATTAGCTTAAATTAGATTTTTTTCCATTAACTAATAGCAACTATTAATAATACTCTGTTAGCAATTCTATCTGAAGGTTGAGAATATTCATTCATTTATTCATAACTATTTAGTTATATCTAAAACTTGGTATATGATAGAGAAAATATTTTATAGTAGAATATGAAATAAAAAATTCTACTTTATGGGCCAGAATAAATCTATGAGTTTTAAGGACCAATCTCACCTTGTAAGTTCGTCAACCTTTACAATCAGGTCATCCTTCACAATGTTTAGAGCATTCCTGAAGAGAGAGACATAGAAGATAAACCTTTTTGCTTCACATCAAATATATGTATATAGTTTAAAGTTCCAATATTTAAATAGATTCTGTAAATTCCAGATGACATTTTAAAGAACTTCATCGATAAACATATCCACCAGCATGAAATTGAATATACAAAGTGTAGAATGGCAGAAAATTCAACTTACTTGGTCGCCAGTAGCTCATTGTTTTCCATGATGAGATTCTCAACTTCTTTCCCCATTCCTAAAAAAGGATGATTTTTTAATATTCAAAATTGTATAAAATACAGGTAAACAAAAAATTCATATTTTTTCTGGATTGTTTTCAAAAAGGTAAATTATAAGTTTGAGTTCAGTGAAAACACAAGTAAAAAAGAGTATCCAATAAAGGTAAAGTTAAGTAATTAAACTAAATTATTTATTTCTTCCAAAATCAACCAGCTCATGAATGCACACATCCATAGACTTAAGAATAACCCCTTAAAAATTGCATATATTTGCAAAAATATATAACATTAATAAAAAGTATTCACATTCACGCATTTGCTACAAAATCAACTATTAGGATTAAAATAAACCATTAATTGAAATAAAAAACTGCTTCAAGGTCAAATTTAAAGTGAAATTACTTTAGAAACCTGCCATGATATAATTTCCTTTGTAATTAAAGAAAATTAAGCACGAGGAAAAATAAAACAAATTAAATAATGCATAAATGATAAAAAAATAACTTCCTTCATCTACCCCTTCCCTGATACATTATTCTGAATAGTAGTAGTATTGTTAAAAGTGCTTTGACAGCTTGGGCCACTTCGCACGTAGGCTCCCCCCGGGAGTCAAACCCGGGACCGGATTCACCAAAGTCGAACACGTTGCCCACTTGGCTATCCGGTAGCCCATTATTCTGAGACTTATGATAAAAAAGACATTAAACTTTTAATGGAACAATGACTTTAACAAGAATGTTTGGTTAAAATAGTAATAAAGAGTTTCAGATAAGGTGAAAATACTTCAGGGAATCAGGGAAGGGAATATTAATTAATCGCCAGTATAAAGAGCATGAAAGATGATTGAAGTTAATATATTTAAAAGCATATTCACCAAAAACCTTAATTAATTGTTAGAAGCAAATAATACATTTCATTTGTTACACCTGTTCATTCCATTATCATCTTATTTAAAAAAAAAATACATTGAAGACAGCATGAGCCCAGAAGTTCTGATGCTAATTAATTTGACAGGATATACTGACTTCACAGTAAACTCACTGAATATCATCAGAAAAAATTCAATCTAATTGAAGTTGCATTGGGTATAGCATAATTAATCCAGAACAACTATGAAAATTCTCAATTAAAATTTAATTTATTTCTCAAGGTTTCAATTAAAGAAACATTATCACAAAAAATGTAAGCAAAACAAAGAAGAGCTGAATATAGTTAAACTGCATATGAATTCCCTAGCCATTTGCAACTTGAGAGCTTAGGAAAGGGATTCAATAGTTATTGAGAGAGGGAATACAAATGATAAAGTAAATAAAATGAGGTTAGTCAATAACATCAGCATAAAGATAAGAATAATCTATAAAGGGATTTTTATGTCAAGCTTACTATTACAAAGGAGGGAGATATCTTTAACAAAGAGCACCTCAAGTTTGCATAATCAACTTCTCAGATTGCAAGAGATGATCGATTTTCAAGATTACAATTCTAAGCTAAAATTAAAGGTACTTACCCATCTTGCTACAGGATGGCACTACAAACTTTTAAATACAAATATATGACTATGTTATAGATTGCCTAACATAAGGAAGTACATACAACTTGAATAATTTATACCAGGACTTAGCATCAGAGCTTCTTAAAAATAAATTTAAAGAAAGTTGAAATGAAGATGTATCCTAAAATAAATAGATAAGAAGGGAAGTATCCTTACCAAAAAAGTTGTCATTAACTAAGGTGGCACCAGTTTCCAAGGATTATAAGTTGAGTTCGCCAAAAGGGAAAATTTATGGGTTAGTTTTTAGGTTAATCAAGAAAAAACAAATGAAAGTTGAACAATTGATCATATTTCTTGAGCACTATTGGATACATATATAAATAGATGAAAAATGCCTTTAACTTTGAATGAATCACTGCTTAAACATCAGTAACCAATAGAAATTTTCTTGAATTAATTGCTTAAAGGAATTTTGGAAATTTACCAATTGATTCTCCAAATCTCAATACAATTATGATTTATAAATACTGAAATATGTACAGCAAGCTAATAACTCTATCAATCTAAGCAATAAAATAATCTATGGCTATGCAGCACTAGCAGAGTTTGAAGTTTAAAAGCTTTCTAAGCAAAATACAGCTATTTCTGATAAACATGCAATCCTACACCATGCCTTACTTAAAGAGTATATTTAATATTTCAAATTTATTTACTTTGCTGACTACAGAGCTAGTAATCACAAACTTAATTAGAAAAGGCAGAAAATTAGAGTTGAAAATGGCAAGGGATGAGCTCATTTTGGCAACTTGAAAATTATTTCAAATATTTATTCCACTCAATTGACAATTATGAATATTTAACTAAGAAAACCTATTCAGGTATACTTCCAATTGTAAATTTTCATAATGACATTTATGAGACACTAGAATGGAATGTTAAATTTGAAGATTCTTTAACAAAGACCTATTTTGTTAACAGAATCCCTTTTATTAAAAAGAGAACATTTTAAATTTAGCGCAGCAGTAATGAGGTCATTCACCTGTAATGATTATTTTAAACTGAGCGATGATAATGAATCAACAGATATTAGAGAAAAATGAACATAAAAAGAAAAGATCCTCAAATTCTAGTGATGGGATGATTAATCAAAACTGGAATTGGATATCAGTAATATAAGAACTTATACAGATATGGGAATTGGGATTAGAATTGGAGAGTTTTCTACCGAAATCCTTATTCCAAATATGATTCTATGGAATCACTCATTTTAAACTCATACTTCAATTTCTGACAATTATTTCCACTTCCGAGGAATGACGATTTTTTAATAAATACTAATTATAAATGAATTATCTAAAAACTGAAATCTATAGATCTTAATTATGCTGCAATATGGAATTTAATGAGAATTTATTTAACTTATTTTTGGGTAAAAGTGGAATCTGATTTTCTATCCAATAATCGAAATTTCTATTAAGTTCAACTTTGTTTCCAAAGTTTTCAAACAAAACTTTTTAATATCTTTTAAAACATTATTTATCCACTCATTTAATATCAATTTATTGACAATAAATAAAATTATGCAATACAAAAGAAAATGATCTCAAATTGTACCTCTGAATTTTAGTAGCTAAATGTGAAGGCTAGATGATCTAAAGAAAAAATTATTCCATATTTGTTTGAGGTTTTTCACAAGATTTTTGATAAAAAGGGTATATTACACTATTTTATTAGTTTTTTGTACTAATTATTCTAAAAATTTTTATTAATGAATAAACCTTGTTAAGTATTTGATTCCTATAACAGCAGTAACTAAAAACGATCAGTTTTACTCACAGCGAGAATTGGAATCTGGAATCATATTGGAAACAGTAATAATTTTGGTATCGTCCCATCACTATTAAATGCATTCACTATGACAAAGTTTAATGGAAAATTTATATATGGCTGTGATTTAAATGGAATGAAAAGTTTCTGCATTCCAAAGAAAAATAAAAACCTAAGCTTTCCTTCCCCAATTACTTTACCCTTATGGCTCTCCTCCTCGGAGTCTAGGGATGGAATGATGGGATAGTTAAAAATCAGCCAGGAACAGCAGGGTAAGTGTTTGATTGCCACCGACAGCAGGTAGCATATAGCAGAGCACCACCATTTGTATTATAAGTTAGAGTGGGCAAAGGTGATTCGTGTGGAACAGACCAGAGGCAGTCCACAAGGATAAATAAGTGCCCACTCCCCCAAAGGCCACCAACCAAGAGGTTTTGTGCAAACATGCAGAGAGGAAAGTGGAGAGGAAAAAACAGAATAAACAAGAAATCAAATGCATAATTATTTCATCAATCTTTCCCATCAGCTATGCTGGGGATTACCCACTGAAACAATTTTCAATGCTATCATCTAAATGAATTAAGAGCATGTAAGAGCTTATCCCCCATATTGAATTATTCACAAAAATAATGATTACTTTTAATAGACAATTTACCCTACTAAACTACTTTTCACTTAAATACTGACATTACACGCAAATATTAGAAGATAAATACATGAATACCCTACATAATACTTTTCATGGATTTACAAGACTCACTTAAATGCAAAGAAATATTTAAAAGACATTTTCATGAGTGGCTCAAATATGTAATGACAGGATATAAAGCAATGTATCTAATTTGATTAAAAAGCCATTCAGTCACTACCTCCATGCATATTGAAAATAATACCAATAACTTTTTAAACCAGAAAGAGCCATATGAGAAATGAGATTCTATTAATTCAAATGATGTAATGAATTATTGTTAAATGGTTTGTAATAACATTACATATTAAAGATAACCAAATTTCTGCTTACTTAATTAGAGCAAAACCATGTAAACTCCAAAACCAAGGGACCTTAAATTGGGTTAAACTAGTTAGAACTGAGAACCTACAAGTAAATGGTAGATTCTTTATTTACCATGATACAAATGTTCACTCTGTTTTCAATACTCTTCATAAGCTATGAGAATACTGGCTCCAATCCACCTCTTCATAGAAAATTTATTATTATTATGAGTTTATCATGACATCCCTTTACAAATTGACAGGTAAATATTTAATCGTGGATAATTGGATATATGCCATGAGACACATCCATAAGAAATATTCTTGCAAACATGATCATTCATATAATTCTTTTATCATACATTAAGAGTATCAAGTTAGGTTTTAAAATTCACTGGACTACATAAAGATCTCAAAATCAATACATAAAAAGTACATAAAGGATTTTCCAAGAATGTCAATTCGAATCACTATGTACTTTGAATTTTCTGATAACAAGATAATGAGGTTATTGTAAATAGAAATGATCTATCAATTCCATTAAAAAATACTAAAATTTTACTAATGTGAATAATTTGTTGCATAATGTCAACTTCAAGCAAATATTAAATTCAAAATTTATTGTATGGATCATGTAACGTAAAGCTTCTACGGAGTGGTAATTTGCTTGATTCACAACATTTGGGCGAGACCAGTTGAGGGTGATACATATTAAATCATACTGTATTTTTTACATGGGTTTCTCTCAACCCCATTAGGAGATATGACTGTTTAAAAATTCCACCTTAGAACCCCCCCTTCCCCTCTTAAAAGAACTTGAGTGAGTGTGATGGAGCAGTTGGTAAGGGCATTCACAACAGCTTTACTAATCTTACTTTCTTTCTCATCTATGATAGGTGGAAAAGGAAAATGTGATTTTCTGGTGGAATCTACATCTACATATGTACCCTGCAAGCCACCTTTCAGCATTTGGCCAGGGATGCAAACACGATGACCCTACTATCCTATAGGAAAAAATGAATTTTTGAAATGACTTGTTCTTGTATATGACTTGTTCTCTGATTTTTCTCTCAGAATCAGAACAGCCTATGAAACAGGGAGGATACATAATATCAGCAACATCTTCTATGAATGTACCTTCTTGGAAATTCTGAAGTAAATTAAGCATTTGATTAAACCATCTTTCTTCGAGAGATTCCCACTCGGTTTCCTGAAGCATTTGAGTAACATTCAATGATTTTTCATAACATTTTTCTATGAAATGTATTGCCCTCTGCAGTACTCTTTCTAATTCTAGAATGCAACACTTTTTGGCAGGATTCCATACACTACATACATACTCAAGATGAGGCCTGACCAACGACCAACTGTTAATATGCAAAATAATTTATTACCTTATCAAATGCTTTATGAAAATCTTAAATATTGCATTGACTTCCCTTTTATTTTGACAGATGTTGAGGCATTGTGAAGTAACAATGCCAGCTGAGTCTTGCAGGATCTTGTCTTACAAAAGACATATTGATTTCTCACTATGAATTTGGACTTGTTGAGAAAGCCCAGTATGTGAAGTGTGGAATGTAGTGTGAATGTACATATTACTCTTCTCTTAAAATATAATGGGGAGGAAAATTTCAAAATCTTCTTCTCAGAATTTATGGGTTTCTTTGAGATGTGCTTCCCAAAGAAGTTCTTAAGTACTAGTGCAAGAACTCCTAAGATGGCCCTTTGTCACTCCTGACATTCTTCAATTAAAGGAGAAACTTGTTTCTGTCCAAAAGTCATATAGATCTAACAGTAACAAACTAAATAAAGAACTTCTAACCAAAGTACAGAATGAATATAACCTGCTTTTAACCCAAGCCAAAAGAGTAGCTAACCTTGAATACATTTCCAATTCTGACAATAAACTCAAGGCAGCATGGAAAGTCATTAAAAAAGAGGCTGGCATAACAAAAACTTCTCCTCATCTTTCAATCTCCCCAGGTGATCTCAACAAATTTTTTATTGAGACAGTTGAGAACATAACTTTAACTACCTCTTCTGATAAAGCTAAAGCTATCTCTCTGTTAAACACATACACAGTTAACAAAAGCCACTTTAAGTGGAAATGGGTAACGCCATATGAGATCCATAATGTAATAAAATCTCTTAAAAACTCAAACAGTAAAGACATTTACAGCCTCTCTAATAACCTCCTGAAGAGCCAAAATGAATTTATAACTGAGCCTCTCAGTATTATAATCAATACTTGCCTTCAATCTGGTGTCTTTCCGCATCATCTTAAATACTCAAAAGTAACTCCTGTATACAAGAAAGGCCCCAAAGATGACCCAAACTCATACGCCCTATTTCAGTCATACGAATCATTGGTAAAATCTTTGAGGTAATTATTAAGTCTCAGCTGTATGACTATTTAGAAAATAATAGCTATTTTAGTTCATCTCAATATGGTTTCCGTAAAGGTAAAACCACCTCACAAGCTCTTCAACATATCACCAATATCATCCTCAATTCCTATGAAGATCAATTATCTGTTACTTTAACCCTATGTGATCTTACCAAGGCTTTTGATTGTGTCTCACACTCAATATTACTGGAAAAATTGAAATGTTATGGGATCTCAGGAGTCGAGCTGTCTCTCTTCCAATCATATCTTTCTCAGCGTCAACAATGCGTTGAAATAGAGGGAGTGTAGTTCTCTTCTCTCCCTATTAAATATGGTGTTCCCCAGGGGTCTGTCCTGGGACCCCTCTTGTTCTTAATAATGATCAATGACCTACCATACAGTATTCCCTCAAATTCTATTCTCTATGCTGATGATACAACCTTACTGGATGTTTTCAAAAGTACTACCTCTGCTGCTGGAAGTGTAGACAATCATTTAGCACTGGCTAATGATTGGTTTAGTGTTAATGGCTTTGTGCTTAACAGGGAAAAAACTCAAAAGCTAATCTGCAGCCTGAAGTCTGTCTCAGGCAATCTGAAGCCAACCAAGCTACTTGGGTTTTACCTGGATAGTAAACTCAGCTGGCGCTACCATATAACTGAGGTAAACAAAAAGCTCTCCAAAGCTTTATTTATTTTAAGAAAGCTGAGCTCGTTAGTCCCTTCAGATTTTATGAGATGTATATATTTTGCTTTTTTTAACAGCCACCTGGACTATGGCCTTGAAATATAGGGTAATGCCCCTGATATCAAATATGTTTTTCTATTACAAAAAAAGGCCATTAGAATTTTAACTAAATCCCCCTCTCGGGAACATTGTCGCCCACTATTTATAAAATTGAAAATTTTAACTGTACATAGTATGTATGTTTATAGAGTTTTGTTATACGTGAAGAAAAATCTTGATCTCTTCCCGACAAGATGTACAACTCACAACTATTGCACAAGGAAGAAGAATTTCCTATCCATTAACCAATGCAGACTAACCAAAACCCAATCTTCCTTGCCTAATTTAGGTATCATGTTATTTAATCACCTACCCATCTCAGCCAGAGTGGCTAGCATTGCTAAATTCAAGAGAGTGATTCACTCATGGCTAGCCTTACACCCATTGTATTCTGTTGATGAAATGTTTACTATTAACACTTGTGAAATTGTATTTTGATATGCAAATGAATTTTTTCATGACGAGGTCTATGTATCTTCGGAATACTTTTGACCAATAAACATTATTATTATTATAATTTGGAATAGTGAACCAAGAAAATAGTCATAGTTCTTAGGTGGCACTCTAAATAGTCATACTTCCTCAACTACTAATGGTTGAGAGAAATTCATGCAAAAAAAAGGTATCACTTAATTTTGATTATATATCACCCTCAACTGGTCTTGTTCCATAATTGCAAAAAAACAACTCCTTATATAAGAACAAAGTTAGATTTCACAATTCAGCATATTAATTTTTAGCCACAAGTCAAGTATTACAACATGATCAAGAATCAATATGAAATGCCCATTCCATACATAGATGAATGAATAAATTTAAATAAATATTTTACTGAAAAAGAATTTTGAGGGACAAGTAGAATGACAATAAAATTTATTTATGAACAAAGACTGCTAATAATGTGTTTTCTCATCAGAATCTAGAGGTCGAGGAATCAGCATTCTTCATTAATTTATAACAAGGATTCACTGAAGGCCAGCATGCAATTTGCTTAGATTTTCCAAATAGCCAAACATTATGCTTACAAATTGAGGAAACATTAGACTAAAAAAGTAATTAAAACTAACTTTTATAGCATATCTTGGATCAGGGTAATTACAATGCACATAAATGATTCATGCAGGGATAGTGGATGCCACAGCATTTTCATAGTTGAAGTGAAACTGAGCACATAAACTAATTAGCAAAATGGGAATCTAAGTGCAAATTATTTACAGCAAGTGGATAACATGGATTGTGCAAAACGAAAATGTGGTGGAAATTAAAATTTTCACTCTTCAATAATTGCAAACAATGATAATTCTTATAAGGATATTAATTAGTTAACACAAATAAATGAAAGTTGAATAAGTGAATGTATAAAATCCTCAGTTACTCATACATAGAATTTACTGATTTAAAAAACGTTAATTCTCATGATAAACATCAAGAATGGCTCTGTTTGGTTTTAAATTCTATAGATACAAAATTACATTCCAAACTATATACAGTACTACTATTATTTCCCAATCAATAGTATTAAATAAAGTACAAACCAGAGGATGCATATTCTCCAGGATGCACCCAACTCCCTAGGCAACGATGGTTGGCACAATGGATTAAAAGTTTTGATTAATATTAGGTAATAACTAATAATGAACCAATTCACTTAACATGGATTAAGATTACTAAATATATAATGCAAGGAAACAATTCTTGACATGTTAGGTAAATTCAATGTCCAAAACAAAAGTTATTAAGAATAGATTTCAGAATTTAAGTTATAAAGTTAAAGGAATTGAGAAGTTCAATGACTACCTGTTTTTCCCACTATAGAAGTAAAAATTACATTCGATACCTTTGGTAAAGGCCTCAAAATCAACTGAATACATATTGCAATTCTTAAAACTGATTTCAATATTTAGAACTGAATGATAGTTTGAATAATAATTATAACTATATTTTAAAACTGATATTTAAAGGACTGATACTTAAAGCTTCTGAACTGAGTATATTAGAGTTAAGTTAATAAAACCACATGGGATAAATCTTTTCTCCACTCATTTTTAGAAGTTTGAGAAATTTTCCAAAGAATTCTGACAGTCAGTCTAAATCCTTTCAATTTGAAGCAAAATTTAATTCTCAAACAAATTGAATAAGTTTGTAATATAAGTGTAACATGAAACATTAGGACATCTACATGATAAACAAAATATATTATAAAATAATAAATTACACATGTTGTTCCCAAACATTAATGGTATAATTAAAATACAGAATTCTATGTAGCTGAACAGAGAATTTGTAAAAATTTGAAGGCAATCAAATTCAATAATGTTATAAAAGGTGGTCAACATAAAATTAGTCCTACCCTAATTTTGATGCTTTGGAAAGTTAAGAAACTACCTACCTCAAAAAATATCAACTACATCCTTCAGAAGAAAAGTATTGTCATGATAATACATATTGTTGAGTTCTGTTAAAATATCAATATAATGCTTCAACAAACTCTGAAAAGAATAGCCTTTGAAGATAATTAGACAATTACTACTACAATAAAGAAGATGTAGAGAAAGTACATTTCTTCATCAAACTCACAGCTCTTCAAGTTATTGCAGTTAAGTTGCTCTGGTACAGCATAACTAGAACTCACTTCTCCAAATTTTTTTAGTTTTACTAATAAGAAAACTAGTTTCATGATAAATTTACTTTGTTTATTCTGATGTGAATATTAGAAAAGAACACAATTTGAGTTTTTACTTTAATTAATAATACTTTAAAGAAATGAAGTCATTGATTTGAATAGTTTTCTGTATAATTTAAGATACATGAAAAATAAGCTAACCATTGACACATAAAATGTTAAATTAATACCTGTGATATCTGCACCTTCGTCCATTTCCCCAAGGGCATCTGCATCTTGGAAACTGAGTTCCTGATAGAGTGTATTACCAATACGCTGTTCTCTGTGTAAGAAATAAAATAATATTGTGAGACTTGTACAAGTCTAAATCTTTACATGAATAGATTAATAAAATCTTTGTAGGAATGCATTTAAATCTTGAATTATGTATTGTAACAGAAAACACCACATAGTTATAAAAAGCAGTGGTTGAACTTGGTACAATTTTGATACTCTCCTATTAGAAAATATAATAAAAGACCCCAACACTTAGTCATGGTTTAAAGTAAATTCTTAAATTAAAATTTTCTCAAGAATAGAAGTTAAGGAAAACTTTCAAAAAATAAACTTTTTCAGATTAAAATTGTATATACTCATTTAAATCATTTTCCAATAGCAATAATATGCATTCTACCATGCTGAGTTTTCAGCTTTGCCAGTATCTTTGATTTATCCTTTGATGATATGCAAACCATGTTTCTGGCTTTCTCGGGAGTCACCTGAGAAGCAAGCAGCATATCCAGGGAAACACTGAATGGTTATTACTGAAAATGCTGCAATATTACAAACTCAGAACCATGGAATATACACACAGCAAAAACCTATGCTTAAAAAATAATATGTACTCTTTAAAAATCCATTATTAGTGCCCTCTCAAAGAAAAAATTATTTTCAAAATAAAAAATTGCGATGTAAGCAAACTAATCACAAAGGAAATATTAATTAACAGCTCAATTTTCCAGAAATCATAATTAAGTTGGGAGTGGGCAGAGTCTAGCTTTCCACAAGGTTTGGTTGTCTGGTAAACATGGAGCTGTCAGTACCTCTTTACATCTAACAAGGGAGGAGACATAAAATATGACTCTCTGATTATGATCAAATTCCATAGGATGATAGCACTCAAATAACTTTTTAAAATTCTCCCTGCCTTGGGTATGCAAGCCAACAGTTCATGCAATGTTATTCCAGATGATTATATAAGATGACTGACTTTCTTGAGGATACCTGCATATTTGATGTCTGGATCATCATCAGTGGTGATATCCTCCAAATAAAATGTGCAGCATGTAATACTAATAATAGTGCTGAAATAATCATGGTTAAATGAATTTTCCACAGAAAACCGCTGAACATCTTCAGCTTTGCCGAGGTTAAAATAGAAGAAAACAAGCCATAACATGCAATGCTGCCAAATAAATATCATTTAAACCTTACTTCTTTGTATGACTTCTTCCCCCTACATGAGGCCTTGTTTCTTCTTGCATTTCAGTTGGTGTAACTCCTTCAACAGATGCTGTGCCTTGTGTTTCTGCGATTGGACTTGTATCCTCAGACCATATTTCCATACTCCCTGAAAAATAACAAACTACAATGAAATACAATGGAGATGGCAATGTGAATCTATTATCAGGCCAAAAGAAATAGATTGAATACAAAATGAAGTCATATCCATTCATTAACAGAAAACAACCATCAAAAGAGAAGGAAACTATCTACTTATCTGATTAAATAGAGTAGTAATAGAATATAGGAAAAATTACTAGTGGTTAAATAACAAACTGAAAGGGATTATAAAGTAAAATCAATACACAAAGAAATAAGCAAAAGAATATACAAAGGCAAGGCGTGTGTAGCTTTTGGAACCATTATGTTGTACCAAATCACCATAAACTACTTGCAGGTACTTTGTCACCCATCAATGAAGAGAAACTTTTTAACTTATTTTTTGGGAAATACCAATAACAGGTATTACTTAGAAAGAGAATAATATGATTAGTAATACGGTAAGTAAGATTAGTGAGAGAAGGAAAATGATGGGGGGAAATATATTGGTAAATAATGATAATATGACCATACAGCCAACAGAAGTACAGAAAGAAAACAGAAGTTGCGAGGCTTCGCATCACCTGAGCCAACATGATTTGAGATTGAACTAATATTGCTCTGAAAAGACAGCCAATCAATATGGGCTAACACAGAAACGATTAAAGCTGAAGGGCTTAAGTTATAAACCAATTACAAGTACATCAGGCAAAAGAATATCAACAAAAATGTATAATTTAGTAGGAAAGCAAAGCAGAGGAGAGACAACATAATAAATATGCTCCTGAGTAAGTGAAGACCCCGAATTTAACTAAAAATTCTACTTAAACCTCTTTTTTTCTCATTTTTACAAAGTATGGTATTTATCAACCAAACAACATCAATTTCTTTTACTTCAATATATTGGTCATTAAAACAATATAGAAAATTTTGCAGAAATTTTACTCACTCATTAAATAACATATTTCATCAATTGATAAAAGTTTTTTATAGGTAGGCTGACTATAGACATCTTAAGATGGATAAAGGTCTGAATGAACAATGAATACCTTCATCGGCAGTTTGTAGAACACCACCACTGACAGCTTCCACATTAGATGGCTGAACTTGTCCTTTACTTGCATCATCCACTGGTGATACCACAGCTTTGTTATCATTCTGAAGATCAAATACACACATCAAAAAACTTATCTCAATCCATGCCAAAAACTAATTGTTGGTGAGCATTACAAACATGTAATTGCTAAATGAGGCATTTACTTTATAATAGAGTATATTGAACAATTGTTTAGTATCATATGCACATAAAACAATGTGCACCTATGTACAGTTACAATTAATCATTTTGCTTCTTAATTATACCTTACTGTTTATACAATAATAATTCCATTATTGGTATCCAAAATAGACGCTCTTAAACTTAAACTTTTGAGACTTGTATGCATTGATTTCACTTCTATTTTCCTAAAGCACCTGCAATTCATTTCGAAGACTGGTGTTGGAGTGGTTACTTTCAGGTGGAGAGGTACCAACGAAATCCAATGGACTCCCAATGCCACCTCCTTTCAGAATTGGAGGCTCTAGAGAGCCAAATCCAAATGAAACAGGACCAGAAGATCTAAAATTAGAAAAGTTACTACATCAATAAAGAAAATTTAACAGAAAGGCTGTCATAAAAACAAAATCCCTCATGCTAGATAGGATAGACAATGGATATAACCACCACCAGGAGGAGGTTCCAAATTGCAGCTTTTAAAATAATAATACTAAAGAGGCCACTAGCTCCTCAATGGATACTACAATATCACTCCAAAAATGAAAGAAGTAGAGATAAGATAAGAAAACTGGCAAAACACTATTTATGATCCCTGAGCCTATTACTATCTCTTGGCTATCGTTACTACGGCAGCCCATCCTCCGAATCTGCTGCCAATTTCTTTCCTACGGGGCTATTTGTAATTTGATGCAACCATAAGATTACTTATTATTATTATATACTTATTATAACTTAAATTTTTTTATTAATACACTAGTAATTATAAATGAAAAACACAAGAAGGTATGAGAAACTATTTGAATTGTTGAACTTGAATGTTGAAGTTTTTAATAAAACTTAAAAAAGACAAATAAAAAAGCTCCATGATAACAAACATTTACTGGACTATTATTTTGTTATTATGAAGCTTTTTTGTGTTAATAACTACCACAAAGTACTGCCAGCTTCTGTATTATTTAGGACTAATAAATTCTGAGGTCTTGTTTGTTTCTGCTGAAGGTGGAGATAGAGACTTTTGGATGGCAATTTTAACTTTAATGTCTATTAAATTTTTTATTAAACTGAACAATCAATTGGTGGTTCCCTTTCTTAGCTTGCCAAAGGTTTTTGTTAATATGACTCATCAAAATTACCACTTTTTTCCAACATCCTTATCATTCCTGAAGATGCTGATGGAATCACTCCTGATTCAGAGCAGGAAGTAGCTTCTTTCAGAGTGAGCATTAATACAGGCAGGTTCTAACAGCTCAATGGGCTATGGGGTTACCTATTTATTGCAAATGAGCCATATATGCCGAAAGGCAACCAGCACGATATTAAGATCATTCAATTCAATAGTTGACAGAGAGCATTGGTTCAAGTATTATAGTTTTATCATAAAATCCAATGTGAAAGATATCCAACTGTGTTGGTCAGTTATAAGATCGTGAATGATTCTTAATAATAATTTCATAAGATTTACCTAGCATATACAAAAGGAATGTCTGCATAATTTCTGTCACCTATGACTGAGTATAATATTTCTTCAGCTTTGCAGATAATAAATGTCTTGCTAGATCTCTTTGCTTTTTCCTGGTAGTAATTTACACAAGTTTCACCTTCAGTAACTATTCTTTCAAACTGAGAATTGTCAGGGCTCCCAGATAACCAAGTGGGTAACGTGTTTGACTTTGATGAAAGTGGTCCCGGGTTTGATTCCTGGTGGGGGCCTGTGTGTGAAATGACATTAGTTGTCAAATCACTTTAAAAAATACTTCTTCATACTCCTGAAAATTGCCCTATGTAATATAATGCAGTAAAATGTCTTAACAAACAACAAGAAATAATTTATTTAATTCTGGCACAAGTGGGTCATTCAGTCAGTTGTACCCAACTGGAAGCCACAGTTGGATATCAGTATATTATGAAAAGTACTTGTTATTCCCTTAATTCTCCTCAATCCCAGGATTAAAAAATCTTTCCATTTTCAGATTTTAAATAGAACTAACCAAATCAGTTCAAATTTTCATTCAAATATCTAATAAAAAACAATATAGTATAGTAATTTGATAAAGAATAAAAACTTTGATGTTATGATATTTAACTACAGAATTTTGTAAAGTACCAGATGTAATAAAATAAAATAGATAAAAATGATTAATATTACTCGTGTTGCTGAAAATTAGAAAACCTTAAATATTTCAGTATTAATAAAACTTTATCTCATTAACTTTATTTTCGTTGAACTTCCAAGAAAAGAGTGTAGGCATTGTTTTCTGTACTTATAAAACATTAATAGGTGTTCTTCCTATTACAATGCAATAAAAGCAAAATGCTAGGCCCTTGGTTTAATTTTAAAGGGACAACAAAATATATGCACATGTTAAGTCTGTACGGTTCTAAAGAGAGTTTTAGGAAGTGTAAGCAAACTGGAGGACCTGATTCTTTTAATAGTTAATGATACCTTTAACTGTGACAAAGGAATCAGTATCACAAGACCATATGACGCTGTTGAGCACCTATCAAAGGAGTTAGGAAGGCACTCACTCAGTAGCCTACTGCGCAGATGGGCTTTGTCCAAGTCAGTTCTTCTTGAGCAGAAGAAAGCATTAGGCATAGTTGGAATTATCCCACAAAACACCCCCATCTCCTCCACTTTTTTGCCCTCTCTTGGGATGCCGAGCGCCTTCCTAACTTGAACAGGCTGTAATGTGTTTGCTTTTGGTAAAAGTGATACTGAGTTTTATTTCTAGTGGGGGACACAATGTTGTCCCAGCATTATGAAAACATTAGGAAGCTTTCTGAATTTATGGGTAGTAGGTTGGAGTGGTCTACAAAAGTCAAATAAGACAGCTTGAGAGCTGATTTACTGACCATGAGTCATCCACACACCCACAGTGAATGCTGCTAAGCTAAGCTTGATCTCTAACGGATAGTGCAATAGGACTTTACTGTATAACATAAATATAAGTATCTCTTTCACAGAGAACTAGATTTTTTGAGCCAAATAGCAAGGAAATGAGAAATTATTCCCGTACAATTTGATGGTGAGCAGAAGTAAAGACATCCTTAGTTAAGATTTCATAAATAACAATGATGGATACTAACAAACCACATCACTAAAAGAAGAAAACAAAACTGCCTCAATCAACAATTGAAACCATGTCAAAGAAAGCCAACCTGAGTGGCAAATGAAGGGCAATTACTAAGGATTTCAGGAATTACGTTTTAATAAAAAAGATAAGATTTAAATAATTACAAATATTTCAAGAAATAATGGTAAATAGCTCAATTACAGACAAAAAGCCGACATTGATATTTTTCAAAATTTGTGGTAAAATAAAGTAAATGATAAGAATTTATCGATGAATAACAGTAATGAAAAAGAAAGGTTTATAAATCAATGACTACAATGATTTAATGCGACTCGTGGAGTAAATGAATTTATTCAAATTTACACTACCCTCACTACAATTATCAATATGGAAATGTCAATGAAATGAAAAAAACAAAGGGTTAGGACCACAATAAGTTTTATTTACTTCGTACTTAAAGTAGACGATGCTTTAAGAGAAATTTTAATTTTCCCGTTTACTAATACTAGCTTCATCAAACCGCTTAGTCATGCTCATACATTGTATCATTCCTACACATATTTAAGTTGTAAACATAAACATTCAAGTGAAAATGATTAAGAATTGGAGTAATCGAATAATATATTGAAAATATTTTAAGTACCTATTGAGCTGGGACAGACTCATTCCCGGTATTCGGGGACGAGCAGCTCCCAAATGAGAGTCCACTCTTTCAGGTCCCATCATAATCTTGGTGCGCTCCATATAATCCATATGAGTTTTGAAAAGTTCCGTATACCGATCATGAAGTTTGGTGTACTCCTTTTTCATTTCCGATTCCCTTTCTTCCAAGCGCGATACTATAAAAGGATAAAAATGAATTCATAAATAATCCCGTCATAATGGTTATGAAATCTGATACTTTATTACATATAATACTATCAGTGATAGCTATTTCAGAGCCTGCATACTTATTAAACTATTATTTGATAAAAAAGTACCATTTATATCCACATCTACGTCAAGAAATCTATTTAAAATCTCACCATGATCCGACGCATTCTTCCCTTTCAGTTCAAGCATTCTTACAATTGATTCGAGACTTTCAATTTTGCTGTGTAAGTTCTTCCGATCATCTTCAGCAAGATCTTCAATCTCCAACAGTTTCTGGGAGACAAAGAGAAATGTTAAGCTGGTCGTAACCTCAGAAATTCTTTGACATATAATAACAAATTTTACGTACCTGTTCGGCTGCTTTTCGTAATTGTTTCTCTCTTTCATACTGAGTGACTAATTGTTCATTGTCTTCTCTTAGAAGTTCAAGTTCCACTTCGTGCTCTTGGTTTTCTGTATATGAAAGATCTAAACACTCTAATACGTTGACAACTAACGGCATTAATTCTTTTACTACATCTTCGTCATATTTACTAATCATTTTCTCGAACTCCTGATAAATACTTCCAGCTAAAGACTGTACATTTTCTGACATTACTACATGAGAATCCTCATGAGTTCCATACACGGTTTCCTGCTCCAACTCCATCATGCTTGCTTTTTAAGGTCTCTTGGCGTAAAAATTCACAAATTTAAATATCTCATTTAATAATAACACAGAAGTTCCGCTCTATAGATACCAGATGGCTTCATTGGCATTCTAGCAGAAGCATTTCAGACACATCATCTATCGCCATTGCTAAACAAAGCACTGCAACGCCAATGTAAAATAAATGCGTTGTTCATTCAAACGAAGAACACTGTAAAGGCACAAAAAGCTTATTAAACTTATTGAACACTTTTTATGATTCCGCTAAAGTAAAGACCAAGAAAAATTACCTGCAAGAAATATGTATAACAACACATCATAGTCAATTTCGTACGTCCAATAGCATATCGCAAAATTACAGAAATCTGCAGAAGCAGCGCTGTTTACGTAAGAACGTAGAAAGTTTCAACTAATTCGACATTCAATCGTTAGTAAGCATGGCGGTTAATATGGGTCCTATGGGTCATATGGGTATGATAGAATCATACCCTCCTGATTATTTCAGGCCTCCACTCGTCCACGTACAAACGACGTCAGTATCTTAATTTATACTCCGGGCTATTTCATATCATTTAGCGTGCTTAAGCTCCTAATTTATGCTATGTGTGTTAGTGACAAAACATCGTGCTTCATAACATTTTTGCTACATACTGTTAGAATGTTGTCGTACTGGTGCTCAGTAATATTTTTTTTTGCAGGATGGGAGATTTTGTTTTGGAATTATATTGGAATCATGCCCCAATAGCTTGTAGGAATTTTGCAGAGCTCTCCAGGCGTGGATACTACAATGGGACGAAATTTCATAGAATTATCAGAGATTTTATGATTCAAGGTAAATAAATGTCTTTACTGTAAGTCGGAGTCAGTAGATCTATGAATCTTCCGAAGCGTTTTTCTCTTTTAAATGTAAAATAAGCTTCCACACATTTACTTCTACCTGGATGGGGTTATCAGGTGTTTAACTTACCTTAATTTCTTTTAATATTATCTGTAAGATCTTTTTCTCCCTTCAAAAATATTAGTTTTTCTTGCACAATAAATCGGCTAATGGAAGTCTAATGTAAAGATTGCCATCAAATCAATATTTTGCTTTCAGGAGGAGATCCATCAGCTACGGGACGAGGTGGTGACTCTATCTATGGGAGAAATTTTGTGGACGAAATTCATGATGAATTGAAGCACACAGGTTTGTTCTCCTAAATTGTTTGTATTGATTGCAAATTTACGGGAAGAATGATAATAATACTTCTTCCAGGTGCTGGCATATTGTCTATGGCAAATTCTGGGCCAAACACTAACGGTTCACAATTTTTCGTCACCCTGGCACCAACTCAATGGTTAGATGGTAAACATACCATTTTTGGTGAGTAGAAGAAATGATTGATTTCATCATCAAAATTTATTTCATGGCTCAGTTTTTATCCTGTGTTACTAAGAATTTAAAGATCATTCGAAAAATAACCCAGTGTTTTTTTTTTATTAATAGGTAGAGTTTATTCAGGTATGAATACAATAAAAAGGATTGGATTGGTTGAAACAGATTCTAATGACAGACCAGTTGATGATGTCCAGATTGTTCAAGCTATTCCTAAGACGTATTGAATGTACATACAAGTGTGTGTAATATGCTTCATGTCATTCATTTTTAATATTCATTAATAGCAATACATTGATTAAACATTGCAATTTTATGAAATAAATCTTTTTTTGAGCCATATTCTCTGTATTGATTTTTACTCAAATATGTTACATTAATCATATTTTAGGATCTATATTAGTAAATCTTGCATAAATGATTTTCAATTCTACTAAAATCGGTTGTCACCTTTCGTTCCTTGAAAAATAGAAAAGTTCATTAGAATATGAATAGAGTGACTATACGATGATGATGATAGAAAGGAAATCTCTCATTGATTCAGTGGTTAAAAATTGTGCCAAAATATTATTGAAAGTCAGTCATACTACTGCAGACATTTGAGATAGGTCTCCTGTATAGCCAAGTGGGCAATGTGTTAGACTTTCGTGAAAGCTGTCCTGGATTTGATTCCTGGTGGGAGCCTTTATACAAAATGACCTAGGCTGTTGAATCACTTTTAACAATACTTCTACCATTTGTGATAGTTCATAATATACGAAAACCATTTATAAAAACTAGAATATAAAAGTATAACATATTGATATGCTGAAGATATCATTGGCTTGGTTAAATCTTGGCTCTATGTGATATAAAAGGCAATGATGATATCCATAACCCATTCTAAGGTTTTTTATCTCAACCATAGTCCACGGTTGCAAAAGTTGATCTTCTGTGAGGCCATAAGTAATTTTGATAAACTTTTAAGGTTCAAAAAATTCTCATTTTATGATTGACTTATTGATACAGCGTATAGCTTTTGGGAAGGCATTAGATTTATTAGTAGCGTTGTGCTCTAAGAAGCACATGGCTGTTTCCCCATTTACAATGAGTTTATTCTTCTATAGATTGCAGAAATAGAGGAGCAGGTAGAGCTGAGGGGATTAACATAACCATTTTTCTTGTTTTCATGTGGTGTTTTAGGCATTTATCAGTACGTATATTGTATCATTTTGGTATTTAGCTGTAGTATGGAAACCTCTTCCTCTACATCAAGGTTGTTAAATAAACTTCTTGGTAACAAGGCTAGAGGAATTTGGTATATTATGTTATTTGCAAAGAAAGAAGCAGATGAGAGAATTTATATACCCATCAAAAGGTGGCTGGATAGAGTTCAGGACTCTACACCAAGGTGGACTCTGCCGAAAATTTCCAGAGAAGAAGAAATCAAAAATGGATCTCTGAAAGAATTCACTATATTAAGAGGAGGAGGTGTAATAGCTATAAGTCAGCAGTGGATTAGTTTGATGAGCAAGCCGTATGAAGAATGGTGAAAGAATTTTATCTCACCAAAAAACAATACAATATTTTCTGCTATAAACTGATGGAGGAAAATTAACAAATGTGATATTGATATTAACACTCATTCTCTTATACTATCACTATATTCAAAGAATTGCTAAATAGAAAATATATATTATTAAATATACATTTCAAATAGATTACAGGTGAGATCATCTTTTCAATTTATGAATCGTCTAATTTTATTTTAAAAATTTAAGAATATAAAAGTTTTTGCAGATGCCAATTTTATACTTATAAATAATAAAATATACTATCATATAAACGATATATTAGCAGTTTTATTGGATGTTAACTATTACCAATGGAACCCTAATGCAAATAATGTCTTATTAATATTATAATAAAAAAAATAAATTTTTATTGACTTACAATTCATGTATTCTAGTTTGAAACGGTCAGATTTGTTCAGTAATAGACTTTTAAATTAGTTGAATAATGATCTGTATTTCTGAGTTCACTAGTTATTAGGTGATTTAGCTGCAGTTATATTTCAAGATGACCATTTTTGGTGAGTTTTCATGTAATAAAGTCACTAATTATTTCATCTGGATATCAATCTGAACAGTCAATCTAAGGTGTGGTTGGATCCTCAACCATTCCACATTTTGCTACAAAAAGCTATGGAGAGGGGATGAGGTTCCTATAAGGTTGAGAAATGTAGTTTATTTCCTCTCTCAGTTTGAATTTTTTGTGTGGAAAAAGTTCACATAAAAGCAGCACATCCTGTAAATATCATTATTCATACCATTGAATATATCTATTGAAGTGATTAAGATGATGCCAATTATCAGTATTGATCAATAATTAGTCATGTTTAATTATTTACTCATATGTGGCACTTCGATTACTTTATGTGCACTAAAGCATTTTGTGGCACACTACCATCTGCAGAAAGAATGATTAAGGAAATTTATGCTTTCAACATTCAAATATCCTCCAAAAAGGAATAACCAGTATTAGTTTATGAATTATTTAATGTTTGCTTTATGTTGACACATTAATGTGTCAAATTAATAAATTTATTGTTGCAGTTTTTCAGTGAGTAATAATCTCAAATGTTGGACGTAAAATTTTAATTCAACTGAGAAGAAGAAAACAAAATTTATTAACTGTATATGTATGTTAATCAAAAACTAATATTCACAGAATAACTTCCATTGATATTGGTCTTGACTATAGAATATTACTCTTATTTGTACTTATCAAATCCTACAATTTTTTCTGTTTCATTTATTCCTCTTTATGACTAACTTCCTTTATACTTTAATAATCAAGCCCCTGTTTTAAAATGTGGTATGAAAATTAACCTGATGAGTTCTGTTTTTCTTTTTTGTTATTTACCATTTTTGGTACTTTTTTGCATTATTTCCTTTTCACCAAACCTTTTTCATTCTTATCTTTACAATGGCTATCTCATACCTATCTTAAATCTGATGGTTAATTGAATACTCATTTCATAATCAAACATAAGCATAAAACTAAATATCTGGCATGTAAATACTGTGCACATTATGGTTCTAATTTACCTATAACCTGTATAACTTTTCCTTCTCCATTTCAACAATATAGATTTTTCACAATTTTCATCTTCTCTTTCAAACTTTTCATCAAATAATCCAGCAACTTTGTTAAGTTCATGAAATCCTCTTTCAATCTTTTGAAGTAATATCGTTCACCAAATCCTCCACTGTTCCTAGTTCAATTTGTGAATAATACAAAAAGGGGTTTACCTTCCACTTATTGTTAGTCTTGGGGTTCAGTTAAATGGTTCTTTCTTACAGTAGAATAA
The DNA here is from genome assembly GCA_000376725.2 of Ladona fulva. Lineage (NCBI taxonomy): Eukaryota > Metazoa > Arthropoda > Insecta > Odonata > Libellulidae > Ladona > Ladona fulva. The sequence continues at coordinate 537,449 of KZ308297.1, read as the reverse complement.
ATTGGTTATGTGAGGCTAATGTAATTTTGTATTTCTTCCAAACCAAGCATGGTAATTCATCCGAATTCTGTCTCTCTTTGTTTAGAATTATCTGCGCAATATTCCCTGTGTTTAATCCAGATTTCATAGAATAATCTGGTAATTTTCTTTAACTTGCAAGGAACTCTTACTGCAAAAAACTTAAAAGGATGTTTATATTGATTTTATTACATTCGGGGGATGTCACATTCAGGATTTCGGGAATTATGAGAATGTAAATGAGTACGAGAAATACGAGAGTTTTTCTCCTTGTGAAAGAATTTGACTTACCTTAGAAATAAATTTGCAATTTAGTATTAGTTTTCAAATATCACTTTTAAAATAATTTGGTTTGAAAATGAATTCCCTCACCCACAGGTTGCTCTAGTAAACTTGTGCGTGTATGGAAATTTTAATTATTAAAAGGCGGACGCATTTCGATAAACTCTGGCTTAATCCAAGGTTTAAGAGCAATCTAATTATGCAAGGCATGAATATTTAGGTCAGTACATTTTTTACTCTACAGCATAAACTTCAGCTTTAGTGGTGCTGTTAGATGTCTATAATGGTTCCTTCGATGACATTGCCATATAATTTGAAAACTCCGTTCACTTTATCAGGGATGTTCGATGCAGCCGGCCCTATGTCGATGCCATCGATGTACAAATGAAGGGTTCCAAACTTACTCCTCATCCCTCCGACACTTTGTCCAACCTGAATAATATGAGAGATTTTTAATTATTAATACCCAGAAATTATTTAATTAATAAAGACAAATTTAATAAATAAGAATAAAGAAGATTCTGATCCTCAAAACACAGACGTCATTACGTGTTATCGCAAGATTGCTTGAAAACTTATCCGAGCGCTTAGAAACTGTGTAATAATGCATAAGCATCATAATTACCTTAATTTCTGTGTGGCAAAAATTGCTTTATCTTAGAGTGAAAAATCACCAAAATGAAGTTACAAGTGAAGGTGCTCTCTTTGTCTGAAAAGCAGACCATTCTCACTGAATATGACGAGAATTCAAACAGTTAATTGATGCATAAACTGGTTGCATTCTCGTCTAAAACTAAAGAAAATTCTGGTGATGGTTTATTAATTGGGATCCAAAATATCTGAACTTTTTTGGGTATCGGAAAATTTTAACCTGATTTCTGATTCCAAAAACGACTCCTAAAAATTTTTTTGTTTAACATAGATTAGTCTTCCGGCACTAATGACAAAAAGATATTGGTTTGAATTGGTTGGTTTGAACTATCAGTAAATCTAAAATAGGCATATCTTCATATGCCTTTTAACTCGAATTACGTAACTTGGGTTACTCTTGAGCAAAAATATGGAATCTTAGAGTTTTTACCTAATTCTCTACTTCTTTCTAATGATTCCATTATTTATTCTTTTTTTCGATTACAGATTAAATTTTTAATTTATAACCTTCTTTTAAGAATTGTTAAATTTCTCATTTAAGAATAGTTCAATAATTTAAATTGTTCCAAAATTTGCATGTTTCTAATTTTTCATTTTATGAGCTTTTGTATTAATTATTCAACTAACTTTTTTAAATAATATCCTTTTATTGGTTTCCAAAATGACATCCTCTAAAAATAATGGATTTTAGTCATTGCAAGAGTCGAGAATCGTAACAGAATCTGTAAGGATTTTGGTATCTTCCCATCACTAGAAAATGTTTTTAGGAGTAAAGCACTTATTAAAACTTAAAGAACAAAAAACACTATTCCCTTTTGTTTCTCAACGTTCAATAAATAAAAACTTGTCATATCATATCATATTCTGAATGTCACTATCCCGTTTAAAACACGGTTTTAAGTTGGTCTCCTGAAAAGCGTCTTAAGTGGGTCTTACTGTGCTTCTATTTTGTATTTTTCAAAATTTTCTCAAACGTCTTCAAAGAATAGAATAAATTTAACCAGAGACTCGCAATTCTTTATTCAGAGGATGACATTTTCTCTAATATTAATCACACTCCAAGTTATCAGTAATTATGTCGAATGCATACTGATGGATTCACTCTTGAGCTTGAAAATTTATCATCGTCCTAGGTTACTGAATGCTCCAACTCTTTGGATGGGCAGCTGTGGATATGAATTCAGATCCAATTTGTCCTGGGAGAACCTTACAATCCCAATCAATCACCTAGAAGACTCATCTTAGTCACATGGATATTTAAAGTTCCTCCCCACTGCTATTACTGTTATATTTGTTAATAATACTCTTACCAACGCATGAATAAACTGTAAAAATAACCAATTGATTATTGCCGACTTTGATATTCAACACCATATCTGCAAAGATTATTGGTGAGATAATAATTGATTAAATCAGTTCTTGAAAGTCAACTCAATCTGTTGGCTCATCCAAGTAGCATTTGTAGGGAATGACATTTAGACACGATATCGCCACCCATGTCTTACATCAATGAGCATCAAATAGAAAGGTTTTTAACCAAAAGGAGAACGCGTTACTTAAGGCTATCGTTTGGCAAACAATCATGAGAAGCATATAATTAATGAATGATTTAATGTATGCAACTGAAAACCAAAGAACATAAATTACCAATACGTATGCCAATATGAGCTATATTTAGATAAATCAGTACTCACCTGTACATCCTTTAAATTTGCCTTCAGGTAATCTGCATGAATGACAACGCCATTTTGATATAACTGAGAATGAAAAAACATCCACGTGCCCAATCTAGAAGAAAAAAATATATGAATCGATTAAGATATCGGGGATGAGATGAAATGATAAAAACGATAATTATGGATCCCTGTTCTAAAAATGTATACCTTGTCATACCACCCTTCCTTTATTATATTTACTTTAATAAACTTTTTCATATAATATGGACATGGAGTGCTGTGCTCTTTCTATAGAAATTGATCACTTACATCAAGGATATATTCCCACAATTCATTGGGTATAAAAACACCGGTAAGCAATTACTTGATGTAGGCATGAGAATTCTTAAGCCTTTCCAGTTGCTTCTACGGCTTACTAAAAGTTAACCTTTATATAGGATGGAATTTTATCCCTCATACTTGTAGTGATAATTGTGATCCAGTAGATCTTGCCCTTTGGGTGTTAGCTGTGTCAAACCAATTCTTAGGGCGTGATTGAAATTTCCATCCTTGCCATCGATGCGCACTGTGAATATTTCGTCGTCCTTCAAAGGTCTGTTCGTGAAGGCTGATCCATATCCATCCATGTCCTAAATCAAATAAACGTAGTCGATATTAGTAGTCGATTGTGTTGTAGAAATTGAAAGATATTTTAATCAGAAAATGGTTAAAATGGGACTTACTTTAGCTTTTGCAAGGTTCGCCCATTGTTCCTGATGGCTGCATTCTTGGAGCACCGTATGAAGGTTAACTCTGAATGTTTCTGCTCTTTAGGCATGTCTGCTACTATAAGGAAATAGTTACTTAATGTAAACGAATTAGTAAAAAGTTATTAAATGTAATCGAATTTTAGATGAAAACTTACGGAATAATGTATATCTGAATTATTTTACTGTATCAAAGAATATTTATCAATAGCTGAAGTGCCCGTTGAATCTCAACAGGGAGAACAGATGTCGGATTAAATGTAGTACACCAATTTGTACATAAGAGAAAATAACATCTCGCGTCTTATAGTGTAGTCCAATGGGACAGGTTATTGAAAACAAAAATTTTCTAAGCAATGTTCGAAGCCGAAATCTAAAATCAACGATAAGAATGTGAATTTTTTTTGGAATTTCCTTCTTATAAAACTTGTCTCAAGTTAATGTGCAAGTTTGCAAGATTTTCAACTTTCGGTTCTGGGAAATTTAATCGTAAAATATGTCAAGAGTCGGAATTGATTAATAAAAAGTTACACATCCATCTCCATTTATTTATTACGGTGCTACGCATGTTTGTTGCCCCTGAAATTCATCACTACAAATTGTTCGTGAATGTAATAGTTGAAATCTCTGAAAAATTTCATCCTCTTTGTTGTGGTTTTGCCAGATCTGTGACTGCTGCTACATTGTATAATCATGATTTACAATGTACCTTTTTTGTATATTAAAGAGGAAGCAAAAACTACCGCTAGGGATCTGGCAGGCAGTCTTACTTCCGGCTTCTAACAGGATAGACGTGCAATTATTACATTGGCGACGAGGATGGCCAACCTCATGGAGAGGTTCATCGCGGGGGAGGACAATTGGGAAGCCTACGAAGAAAGACTCGAGCAGTTTTTCATTGTTAAGGAATTAGGGTTGGGAGCCGATGAAGTAGCAAAGAAAAAGGCGATTTTGTTGTCGTCTCTCGGTAAAGAGACGTACGAGGTGTTAAAAATTCGGGTCGTTCTTAGATCAAGCCCTCAGAGAAACACACTAACAGTATATTTGGAGGACGAGTCATTGAAATTTGAGAAAGCAGTAGAGTTAGCTTTTGCACGGGAAAAAGCTTCGCAAAACGTGGTGAGCTGCGGCATGGACGGGGGCAACGGCCATGCAGTGGCCAACGGAGACGAACCGGAAGTCTTCAGGATCCAGGCCAAACGAATCGGGAAGAGGACGACGCAGAGTCCGGGTCCATCAGCTGAGAAATACAGTTGCTGCGGCCGAGAAGGACACCGTTTTAGTAATTGCAGATTTCGCAATTATAATTGCGACTTTTGCAAACAACCGGGGCACCTGAAGGCAGTTTGCAGGAACCGTGGGCAGAGGAAAGAATCACGAAGAGAGATCTTCAATCAAGCACTCCGAGATGAGCAGAACAACGATGACTCGAGCTACGCGGAGGAACATCTTCCAATGTTTAGCGTAAAAGGTACGTTAAAGCATGTTGAGCCATGGCTCGTGGACATTGAAGTCGAAGATAAAAAAATCAGAATGGAAATAGACTCGGGTTCCGCAATTTCGGCCATTCTATTTTAAGAGGAAATTTTCGCACGTTCCTATACAAAGTACGTCAGTGAAATTGAGATCTTATTCTAACGGCTTGATCATACCCAGTGGATGTGCTTGGGTGAAAGTCAGGAAAGGAGGGGTGAGTTTGTGTCTGCCGCTCTATGTAATTCCTAATGGGGGGGGTTCCTTTGTTAGGCAGGGACTGGTATACGGCACTAAATTTTTCTCTGGCATTTAACAGCCTGTCAGAATCAGTAAACCCAGCATTTGATAAGCTGTGGAACGAGTTTAAAGACCTCAGCAATGGTGGGATAAGAACTTTCAACAAGGGAAAGTTTAAACTCCATCTGAAGGCAGGGTCAAAACCAATTTTTTGTCATTCTAGAGCTCTTGCTTTTGCCCTGAAGGAAAAGGTCGACAAAGAATTGCAAAAATTAGTGAAATTAGATATAATTTACCCAGTTGAATTTAGCGAGTGGGCCACCCGTATTGTTCCACTAATGAAGACAAATGGGAATATTAGAATATGTGGGGATTTCAAAGTAACAGTGAACCCTCAACTTGGAGTAGAACGATACCCATTGCCCAGAGTGGAGGAATTATTTTGTAAATTGCAAGGGGGACAAAAGTTTTCAACTGTAGATCTCTCACAAGCTTATCAGCAGCTACCTTTAGACCAAGAGTCCCAAAAGTTGTGCACTATAAATACTCACAGAGGACTTTTTAGATATAGTAGATTGCCTTTTGGAATAGCATCAGCCCCTGCAGTATTTCAGAGAGCTATGAACCAAAACCTGCATGGACTGGAGGGAGTAGCTTGTTTTCAAGATGACGTTATAATTACGGGGAGAAATGATCTTGAACATCTGAGAAACTAGAAAGCACTCCTGCAGAGACTAAAACCTGACAATCTCTCGTCTTTGTGCAAATGCGACTGTTATACTTAATTAGACCTCTATGATTCTCTTCGTTAAGAATCGGTGAGCGCTTCAACTTGTCTATCTAATTGAGTATGGGTTTATCAATTTTCGCCTAGAACTCGAGAACAAGAAGTCGCAAAACTTTCAATCTTTGCACGTTATTTGAAGTTGACAACCCGCAGGATGATAGGATACTTTTCGTTTACCTAACGATCCCTGTTTCATTCCCAGACGAGTTGAACTTTCCCTTATGAAAAGCAAATGAAGCTCATTTCATCGGTTACGAATTATACTTCTTTCGCAAAAATAAATTAGAAAGAATTGTACAATATCGAGATAAGCGCCTGGAGAAAGGTAATTGCACATATATATTTAACTTTCTCGTGAATATTTCATTTCCAAATTACAGTAACGGTTGTTAAATACAGAGGAATGTTCTAAAATTTGCGGTTCTGAACAATTCTGACGATTCAAGCATTCGTCGAATATGCTTTTATGCATTACCCCTAACGATTTTATCGAAAATGTAAGCTCAAAAAGTTATCTACATTTACATATGTACTCTGTAAGCCACAATTCGGCGTGTGGCAGGGGTTGCATGCACAATGACTCTAATTGCCTAATCGATTACCTTCGCATATCGGTAGCGGAAAAAATGAATTTTTGAAACGACTTCTAGTATCTATTTCTCTGGATTTTCTCCCAGAATTGGAACGGCCTGTGTAACAGGGAAGACAAATAATGTCGGCTACATCTTCTACGAAAGTACCTTCTCTGAACTAATGATGTAAAATAAGCCTTTGCATAAATCTTTTATCTTCCAGTGATTCACATCCCGTCCTTCCGAGTTTCTTAAATGCTCGTCCACATGTATTACATATATATGTACCCACATATGTGGGTATGTACCTCATGTTAAGTTATTGGTGAGAGTTACTCCAAGATATTTCACCGATTCTAATATTAATAAAGTTTTCCCTAGAAGGCTGTACGAATGATCCTTGGCATTATTTTTCCTTTCGAAGAAGTTAATTGCAGAATGTTTGTCTACATTCAGCTCTAATTGCCAATCATCGCACCATTTCATAGTTTTATCTAAATGATTTGACGACATCTGATTTCCCTTTAAACTATCGTGTCGTTCGCCAATATCCTAACTTCACTATCAATGTTATTTCTAAGGTCGTTGACGTACATTAATAATAATAGTAAGGCCTGACTACCCTCCCTTGCGGCACCCCTGAGGTCACTTCAACAAGGTTGGAACGAATACCATCAATAAATACCCGTTGTTCTCTGTTGGAGAGAAAGTCCTCAATCCGATTCATTACTTCTATTCTGTAAGTTAGGAAATCTTTTAAAATCAGCTTTCGAGTACACATACATTTTGCGAATAGGTATTTGGTGCCTTACTAAATTAATATCCAAATCTATAACAACGGCTTTGTGATCGGATAATCCATCGCAAACAGATATATTTACTATTCGCTCAGGTGTATTGGTAAAAAGGAGATCTAATATACTTGTTTCCCAGGTAAGCTCATAACTATATGATGTAACGAATTTTAAAATCTATTGGAAATATAATCTAAATGCATATCTCTTGTGGGCTTTGTGTGTCATTTGTTTTGTATGCTGGGAGCTGGGGCTGGGAGACCTGGGAGAGATGCATGCTGGGATATTTCGTTGTTGTACTCACTTCCTGTGTGAACTCTGAATAAACAAGTATGGTCTCTGACGTGTTGCCTTCTTATCTATAGTAGAATACTAAGTAATCTCAACAGGATTGAGGTAAAGGTGTTAACTTTGCACATTGAAGTTGTGCGGCTAAATCCCAAGGAATAACAAGTGTGAAAAATAGTGATATGACTGGGACTCGAACCCAGGACTGGGACTCTCCCACTTTCCGGACTACTCTAACCACTGAACTACCATGCCACGTCTCTTCCACACTGTTTAGGGATGTAGCCGCACAACTTCAATGTGCAAAGTTAACACCTTTACCTCAATTCTTGTGATTCCCTTTGGGTGGGTTTACCCTATAATACCTGCTTTGTGAGTTGGCTGCCTCAGTGAGGACCTCGGGCGGCAGTTCGTGCCACTAAGTGGAGGCTGCCCGCCTTGCTGACAAAGCATTCCCTAAACAGTGTAGAAGAGACGTGGCATGGTAGTTCAGTGGCTAGAATACCTGCCCGGAAAGTGGGAGACCTGGGTTCGAGTCCCAGTCGTGTCACTATTTTTCACTTGTTATTCCTTGTAATCTCAACAGGTTATGGGCCCAGGATCTCTAAAACGTGCATAGATGCGTCTTTAATTCTCGTGAATCGAAATTATAGATTATTGGAAATTTTTTCCGACTTAGTCTTTTTTGGACGACGGCACGTGCTCAAGTTATCTGTACTTGCGAGATTAGGTACGATGGCAGAAGATTGTAGTAGGAATGTTGGAGGTAATTCCATCATGGGGGTCACCAAGAAATTGAGCGGTCTGCAGGATTACCAAGATTGGAAATTCCAAGAGTGTAACTACTTGGAACACCAAGATCTGTGGGAATGCATAGAGCCGGACCACGAGGAAGACGGAAGGCCGAAACCAGTGGACGCGAAGGAGAGGAAGGCAAAGGTGGTAATCTGTTTATTAGTTGAAACAGGTTGCTATGCTCATGTGAGAAACGCCGCAACTGCGAGAGAAGCATGGGAGAACCTTCGGAAGGCATACGAAGACAAAGGCTGGGGAAGGAGAATAAGCTTGCAGCGGTCGTTATGGCAGTGTAGACTTGAGAACTTCAGGAGTAAGGAAGAGTACATCGCCAAGGTAATGACGCTTTCGCAACAGCTTGCTGATATAGATGCTAAGGTTATGGATGATTGGCTCGCCTCTATTCTTCTGAGTGGATTAACCCCAGATTATGGACCGATGATAATGGCCCTTGATAACTCAGGACAGGAAATCACGACGGAGTTAGTAAAAGGAAAATTGCTGCAGGAATGGGGCAGGAAGAGGTCTGATGTCAGAGAATCAGACGATTCTGCGTTATTTGCCAAAAATAACAGTAATCCTAAGCTTCAAGTGAAGAGTAGGAAGAAACAATTTCCTTTTATGTGCTACCAATGTAATCAGCCAGGGCATAAAGCGTCGGACTGTAATAAAAGGACGAACAATGCTAAAAGGTGCGAGGAAGGTTGTTTACTGACGGCTCTATCGGTAGGTCTCAGCAAAGGAGACTGGTACGTTAATAGTGGGGCATCTACTCACATGACTTCGCGGAAGGAATGGTTGAGCGATTTTTCGGAAGAAGGGAATGGAATGGAAGTGACTATGGTAAATAATGATACTGTTCGCAGTGGTGGTCGTGGAGATGTGAAAGTAAAATTAATTGTAGACAGTAAAATATCAGATGTTGTTTTTGTGCCAGGGTTGGCGACGAATTTACTTTCAGTAAGTAAGATGGCGAAAAATGGCCTCAGTGTGGTTTTCTCTAACGAAAAGTGCAGAATATTTCGTAATGAAAACTTAAGTGTCCAAGGCGATGAGGTTGCAACGGCAACTGATACAGGTGGTATCTATAGGTTGGACGTTAAGTGTATTGATGGCGAACATTCTATTGAGAAAGGACTTTCTGAGAAAAAAATTTGTGTTCAGCAGACTGCAAATCTTGTAATAGGAGCAAGTAGTAGATTTTTAGCGACTTTGGCACAGTTGACCTATTCACCCCCTAAATAACCGAATTTAGCAACAAAAAGCGGTCCACCCACCTCCCCAAACCTTTAGCTAACTTCTCCGAGAATTTGGACGAAATTCGACCAAAATTCGGCCTCTGGGAGCCGAATTTTCGATCTTATGACACGCCGGTCCTGACGCAATCGGCCTTTTCTACCCCTAAATAACCGATTTTAACAACAAAAAGCGGTCCACCCACCTCCCCAAACCTTTAGCTAACTTCTCCGAGAATTTGGACGAAATTCGACCAAAATTCAGCCTCTGGCAGTCGAATTTTCGATCTTATGTCAGTCCACCGTAATTTTCACTACTACCGAGATGGCGCACAAAAATAAACCATTGGCAATATAGCGTAAATATACCATGGGCAAGATGACGCATCAATTTTTACGAAGGGTAAGCTAGCGCAGCGATTTTATAATGTGCGTATTTTTTACCGAATCTAGCGCAGTTTGATCATCTAGCGTAGTGCCGAAGGTCTTTCGCTTTCTCATTTCAAGGATGGAATAAATATCTATATATATATAAATATCGCATGGGATCGTCCCGATCTTCGCACACGTGCCGAGCGTTACCTATGCACTTTCACAATGCTTCCGCATTCGATCGTCGCAATTTTTGCGCACGTACCGAGCGTTCGCTATGCACTTTCTGGACCCAGTGAAGTAAGAAGAAAATCAGAAGAAATGGTTACTCTCAAGGAAGAGCATATTTTCTATTATAGGGGAACAAAGGATGGAAGACTTGGAGGAGTTGGCTTCCTGATTAACAAGAAATGGAAAAATAATGTGGAGAAAATAGAAAGTGTATCTGACAGAATATGTAAGCT